>JAECMU010132097.1:2315-12770 GCA_016106625.1 Dracogyra subfuscus
CCCCCCCCCCCCCGCATACGGACTTGTATTAAGTAACACACTTTCTGTACTGTTAAAACCGAGTGTTACTCAGAGGCAGTGTTGTTGGCTATTGTTCTAATTAAAACAAAACCTTTACTTTCCAAAAACCCGACTACCACTCACTGTTTATTTCTTTCTTCAGTTACCCAGCTTTTAGAGATAGAATAAATTATTTCAGCTTTTGAAATCGATTTAGTTTCGACTAATAAAAATGTTTCGACATTGAGTTAACTGAAATTTGATAAAATCTGTACATGTACCTAACGTAAGTAGACATTTCTGGTATCTCTACATACAGTGTCTGTAGCTGTATGTTATGCCGACATTTATTAGAACTTTACACACGCCTACCTTTAGCTGTTTCGGAGTTTATCAGACGTTGGTTTTCCACATCAAATACTTTACTGGGTACTAGTATATCTTGTTTCTTGCGCCGATACATTAGGACTATCAGCACCACCACCAGAATTAACAACGCTAACCCGAGGCCGAGCATGACAAAGAAAGGCACTTCATAACTGTCAGATGCGCCTGAAAAGAGATGTTTTCAATATGCCATGGGACCATAGACTGGCGATGTCAGCCTGTGGACCCATGGTGGGCGTGCCTGAACCGCAAGGATGTGGGCACGTTAATACAATTCCATGTTCCATGTTTTCAATAAAATGACATTGAACATACATATATACATAGAGAGAGTAATACATCAGTGGCCGTAAGATACCATTAATCTCCCAACGAGTTATTTTATAATGGATCTAACGAACAAAAACGAGTCTGATACGTATTTACACAACGAGTTGTGAGATAAATGGTATCTAACGGACACAAATGTCTTATTATATTTCTTACACGTCCTCAAAAACCAGGTTTTAAGCAAATGTTAACATCTTATTCGGCTAAGAGATATTTACAGCCGTTGCACTTGTAGCTGACTTACGCGTCACAGACACATGATTGTAAAGTGTTTTACACACTGTACGTGAGTGATTGTTGGCGACAAGTACATACACACTGCTCGCGGAAAACAATATTCGTGCACATTTTCAGTTGTCAGTGTAAAATGGCGTCTGTCACAGTCAAAGTTGACCACGAGGATGATGATGAGGAAATGTTGCTATTAATATTATTGTCTTTCAGTTCTGCATCTTTGTAGTTGCAGCTGCTTTTATCATAAAACACTGGATGTTCTTGGATGGCTATTATCAGTTCTTTCTTTTTATTTTATTTGGTTGGCGGTGCCATTTTTTTAACCACGTGATTCTTGACCGGGAACAGGAAATGATATTGCAGGCGAATTGTCAACGCATACGAAAAAAATAGGATTGATTCTAAGTTTTTAATTCGCTCGCCTAAGTATTAGCTCGCTCTCCATTCGTACGCGTGTTTACTTTGTGTTTATTCTATATTTTTCACTCGCTCGCCTCTAATTCGCTCGCCAATTCGCGTATAGTGTGTAAAGGGCTTAAGGTTAACAATACGTCAGTCGATTTCCATCTTGCTGGGCGTTTATTGGACGTATGGCATTGGTGACCTGGTCATCACTTAGGAACAGCGAGTCATATGTCTTGGAATTGTTAACGTGTGTGTGTGTGTGTGTATGTGTGCGTGCGTGCGCGTATGTGTGTGTGTGTGTCAGTTCTTCTGTTCTGCAGGAGGGAATTCGATCGACTTGTAAATAGCAGTAATTTACGTATTCAGTCTTGTCTAAATAAATTAATCATTTAATTCACATACCTGCAGGGCGCTGTTTGGACAGGTAATCTGAAAAAGACGATAAAAAAGTTAAAAGTAATAAAACGTCAGTTTGTGTTGTCCTTATTTCACTGGCGTCGTCCCCCGTTCGACACAGAGTTATGCATACATAATGTCACAATTCAATGTACTTTGTTTTATATCAAGGATATTACTTGTTTGGATTCAGAGGTAAAATGTGAATAGCTAAGTAAATGTCTTTCTTCAAGTTAACACCTCAATGGATCTATATTCAGCCGATTGGTGTTTTTTCTAGTTCCAACCAGTGCACCACAACTGGACAAAGGCCGTGGTATGTGTTTTCCTGTCTGTGGAAAAGTGCATATAAAAGATCCCTTGCTGCATTAGAAAAAATGTAGCGGGTTTCCAAATGTTTGACATTCAGTAGCCGATGATAATTAATCGATGTGCTCCAGTGGTGTCGTTAAAGAAAAGGAACTTAATTTTTAAAGTTATTTCCAGTCCCACGATTTTATTAAATGCAGACGAGTATTTTGTTTTGTTTGTTTACTGACACTACTAGAGAACTTTCATCTACTAAGTATCGGATGGGGCGGGATGTAGCCCAGTGGTAAAGCGATTGTTTGATACACGGTCAGCCTGGGATCTATCCCCGTTGGTGGGCTATTTCTCGACTGGTATATCAAAGGCCGTGGTTTCTGCTCTCCTGTCTGTGGGATGGAGCATATAAAACATCCCTTGCTACTAATGGAAAAATGTAAAGGTTTTTCTCTCTAAGATAAACGTTTATTCCTTGTGTGTCGTGACTTATTGCTACCTGTTATTAACACCATACTAAGGGCGTGGATTCTTAATGGTCTGTACGAGCGGGACGTAGCCCAGTGGTAAAGCGCTCGCTTGATGCGCGGTCGGTCTGGGATCGATCCCTGTTGGTGGCCCATTGGGATATTTCTCGTTCTAACCAGTGAACCACGACTGATATATTAAAGGCCGTGGTATATATCTGTGGGATGCTGCATATAATATAAAAGATCCTTTGCTACTAATGGAAACATGTAGCGGGTTTTCTCTGAGACTATATGTCAAAATTACCAAATGTTTGACATCCAGTAGCCTATGATTAATCAATTAATGTGCTCTAGTGGTGTCGTTAAAGAAAACAAATTTGAACTTAGTGATGTCACACTTAGGACTATCGACTGTTAATCAAAACATCGAAAGAGTGCAATAACCAAGTATATCACTTGTTTATGTTCTAACTTTAAAACTCACTGAACCTAGATGTGAAACACTGCGACGTATATGTTCACTATTAGAGACGTTTACAATCATTTATGTTAGAAGTGCTTACATTGTATTATTTAGAATATTTCAGACACCTGAAGTGGTTCTGGTCATCCAGATTTTTGTACTACCCAGAAATGCGTTTTTCATAATTCTAAAAACGCACGTTCGTCTGAGAAGTAATGGTTATCGAGACAAGCTCTAGTTACTTTATTTAGTTTTTGCTATTTCCCCGTTTAAACATCTCAGAATTTAGTTTGTCTCTCTTGTAACCAAATGTGTTGCAGGTTTGTAGATTAACTAAACTTACTGTCCATTTCCACAGGCTGAACTTGTAACAGATCATTAAATAACGCTCATACTGTTTACAGCCTTTTTACTCCATGGATTTTCATAAATTATATGTAATAAGTGTAAACATGTTGGTGTATATTTTGACAATTAGTGCTTTGACAAAGTTGACAACAGATATATCGAACTATCAGCATACATACCCACGCAGAATCTGGTGCATTGAGAAGGTAAGTTCTCGGTGGTAGAGTTACATAGGTAACTGATGTCTTTACAATGATAACACCTTTCCTCTTGTTCCACACAGTACTGGGAATAGCTGTCGCATATGTCGATGAAACATCTAAATGTGTTGCTAGCAGTCATGTTGTTGGAAGTGACTGAAATAGAGATGAGATAAGCACAATCATAATTATCTTCCACACAGTACTGGACATATCTGTCGCATATGTCGATGAAACATCTAAATGTGTTTCTAGCTGTCA
Source organism: Dracogyra subfuscus (assembly GCA_016106625.1). Lineage (NCBI taxonomy): Eukaryota > Metazoa > Mollusca > Gastropoda > Neomphalida > Peltospiridae > Dracogyra > Dracogyra subfuscus. The sequence goes on from JAECMU010132097.1 coordinate 6,113, forward strand.
TGTTGTTGGAAGTGACTGAAATAGAGATGAGATAAGCATAATCATAATTATCTTTCACACAGTACTGGAAATAGCTGTCGCATATGTCTTTGAAACATCTAAATGTGTTTCTAGCTGTCATGTTCTTAGAAGTGACTGAAATAGAGATGAGATAAGCATAATCATAATTATCTTTCACACAGTACTGGAAATAGCTGTCGCATATGTCGATGAAACATCTAAATGTGTTGCTAGCAGTCATGTTGTTGGAAGTGACTGAAATAGAGATGAGATAAGCACAATCATAATTATCTTTCACACAGTACTGGAAATAGCTGTCGCATATGTCGATGAAACATCTAAATGTGTTGCTAGCACTCTTGTTGTTGGAAGTGGCTAGCAGTCCTAAGTACGTAGGTCTAGACAGTGGTAATCACTTACCTGGTCTATACCGTGCAATATACACCTTCCCGCCACGGACAGAAAGGACCAATTAACTAAAACAACACTTCGATTCTCAAGACCGCCCGTGGACGAAACATAATAATGATTTCGACACCGACAGTAGTGTGTGTGTGTGTTTTTTTGTATTGAACTTCGTGTTACTTGGGGCTTCGGGCGATGAGGAACGTTTTTGTAACGTATTCCGCCGGAAGATTTAAAAACATTACCTAATTAAAAAAAAAAATCTACACGTTTAAAAAAACAACCCCAACAACAACAACAACCCCATATTTAAATACACCGTACTGACATGTATCCTAATGCCAAATCCCATGTTTGTATATGCCATATTTAATTACTTATTGACGTTTCCTTCTTCGGACGGTGAATACTGAGTTTGTTATGTAGGGCTACAGCTCTAACATGAAAAATATTTGGTTTTTGTTTTTTCTCCCAAAAAAACAATAATAATTAAAATAATTCTACAGTGTTTTAAACATATATAAATATATCATGTTTAGGCATATCTTTGTGCCAAATATGTACAATGTACACCTCGGCATTCGCAACCGAGTACTGTGTTTGTCTCGAGCTGTAAATAGGCTGACATCAAAGTACTATGCGTTGTTGGTGTCCAATCTTTTCTTTTGCGATCCAATACACGCGTCTTTCTTCGGATATAATTCTTTGAAAAACCGTAAAAAGAAAATCCCAATCGTTTATTTTTACACCCAAAGGCCGCGCAGTACCGCATTATTGGACTGAAAGGATCTATGTCATGTCATAGGGTTTAAATTGCACATTCAGAACAAGCTGTTGTAGCGCACGCCGATCGTGCGTCCCTTACTCCATATATAAACAGTTAACAACAATGGAAGAGTATAGCTGCTCTGACGTCACTTCCGGGGTTTTTTCCCCCCCGAACGCTCACGAATAAATATGCATAAATCGTACTTTAATACTGATAAGCGTAATTTCTTCGTTTTAAGTTAACTACACGTATTTTATTGTTATAAACTTATTTGTATATTATTTTTATTTCTTTTTTTCTTTTTTCTTTTAAAATGAGCTATAATATGGTCTCGTGACATGTTTCCTTTAAGTGTCTCATTTGTCTAGATTGAAGGTGGTTGAGTTAAAAAAAAAAACACGATTTTTATGGTTGTCTGGATAGCTCAGAACGCATCGAGGTTAGTCTGCGATTCGGAGGGGGATTCTGTTCCACAGGTTCGAATCCCAGCAATGGCATGGGACAATGTGCGAGTCCAGAAAGGATTTAATTATCCCCTGCGCTAGTGCGTTAATATGTGTTTATGTAATAATCAACCTTGACATACATCAATACATACTAGCCTGTGTCAGGTGTGCCCACTGTGTTTTGTACGTAAGCGGGATCGACCACGTGGATTGTAGGCCCCATGCATGTGGTTGAGTTAAACAGTATCCTATTTATGGATGTATGGATAGCTCAGAGCGCATCGTGGTTAATCTTGCAATTTGAGGACGATTCGGTGCCTTAGGTTCGAGTCCCAGCAAAGGCATGGGAACATTTGTGAGGCCAGAAAGGATTTAATTATCCCCTGCATCAGTGCGTTAATATCTATGTATGTAACAGTCAACCTCGAACATACATACAATATACACATATGCAGACAGAGGGACAAAGAACACACATATTCATACATATTCGTAGTTGGTCTGATTGGTAGCGTTCCGGTCCAAAAATTGCGGGCGATTGGGTGCCATAGGTCCGGGTCTCGGTAATGGCATGAGGACATTTGTGAAGGCAATAAAGGATTTTAATATCCCCTATGCCAGTGCGTCATTGAATATATGTATGTTTAAAAGTCAAAACCCGACATACATACAATAGAGATGTTCAAAATATATAAAAATACATATACAGCCAGTGCCAGGTATGTCAAACGTTGCCAAGCCATGGGGCCTTAGAACCGCGTGGTTGTTGGACCGGTACGAATATGGCCGACTAACGATCGTTCTATTTTTGTTGAACGTAGTTGCTCTGATTGTTAGCGTTCCGGCCCAACAATTGCGGGATTTTAATATCCCCTGTGCCAGTGCGTCATTGAATATATGTATGTTTAAGTTAAAACCCAACATACATACAATAAAGATATTCGAAGTATAAAAATACACACATATATGCAGACTTGCAAATAGACAAAAAACACACATATTCATACATACGTACATACGTACTTACATACATGCATACATGCAGACAGACAGACAGACATACAGACAGACAGACGAAGAACACACCTATTCATCCATGCAGACATGCAGACAGACAGACGAAGAACACACATATTCATCCATGCAGACATGCATACATACATACAGATATGCAGACATGCAGACAGACAGACAAAGAACACACATATTCATCCATGCAGACATGCAGACAGACAGACGAAGAACACACATATACATACATACAGACAGACAGACAGACATACAGACATACATGCAGACAGACAAATACATATACATACATACAGACATGTAGACCGACAAAGAACACACATATTCATACAGTAAATACATGAAATAATATACATACATGCTGTTATTGCGGTCTCCTGTGTATTTAATATACGAACACATGCGCAGTGTAAATATATACCCAGCATGTACCCAATTCATACAAACATGTAAGCATTAATAATATAATCGGGAAAATCAGATACGGTAGGCTTTTCCAGATTCTATTTATAATATTCCATACAAATTTATAAAGGTAAGACGCAGTTTTACACTCAGCTGTGTGTCGTTCCAGTTTAATTGGTATTGTCAGCTAGCTCGTGTTACAACACACATATTTCAGGCTGACGAGTGCGCCCTCAGATTGTGTTTGGTAGATTGCCTGTTACTTTGTATATTTGTCAGTCTGTTATAGTAATTGCAGTTCTTGTGGTTGTTGACGGTGTTGTTATTATTTTATTTTGTTGTTATTATTTTGGTATCTCCTGATATACAGTAAACAAACAATGATATGTCTCCCTAGCCCGGCTACTCTGACTGTAATGGCCCTGTCACACTGTAGCGTATCATACTAGCATACATACATACATACATGCAGACAGACAAGAACACACTGTGTCATGTACGTAAGCGGGATCGACCGCGTGGATTGTAGGCACCATGCATGTGGTGGAGTTAAACAGCATCCTTTTTATGGATGTCTGAATAGCTCAGAACGCATCGTGGCTAGTCTATCAATTTGCGGGCGATTCGGTGCCATAGGTTCGAGTCCCAGCAACGGCATGGGAACATTTGTGAGGCCAGAAAGGATTTAATTATCCCCTGCGCCAGTGCGTTAATATCTATGTATGTAATAGTCAATCTCGACATACATACAATATATAGATATTCATACACCATATGGTGCCATAGGTTCGAGTCTCAGCAACGGCATGGTAATATTTGTGAGGCCAGAAAGGATTTAATTATCCCCTGCACCAGTGCGTTAATATCTATGTATGTAATAGTCAATCTCGACATACATACAATATATAGATAATCATACATCAATACATACAGACATGCAGACAGACGGACAAAAAACACACATTCATACATACATCCATGCATACATACGTACAGACATACATACATACATACATACATACATACATACATACATACATACATACATACATACATGCATGCAACTACATCGTATCCGGCTGTAAACAAATCATAGTACTAGCCAAATAAACTTAAAACAAGACTGACCGAAAAACAGTTATATTTTGTATATCACAACGGTCAATTTAAACATCAATTTCGAATCCCTGGGGCAAAAATAGAAAATAAAACTTCATTCGTAAATACATAATACATAAATACATACATGCATGCAGACAGACAAAGAATACACATATTCATACATACATATATGCAGACAGAGGGACAAAGTGCGTCATTGAATATATGTCTGTTTAAGTCAAAACCCGACATACATACAATAGAGATGTTCAAAATATAAAAATACATATACAGCCAGTGCCAGGTCTGTCCACATCTGCATGTAAGTCAAACGTTGCCAAGCCATGGGCCTTAGAACCGCGTGGTTGTTGGACCGGTACGAATATGGCCGACTAACGATCGTTCTATTTTTGTGGAACGTAGTTGCTCTGATTGGTAGCGTTCCGGCCCAACAATTGCGGGCGATTGGGTGCCACAGGTTCGGGTCTCGGTAACGGCATGAGGAAATTTGTGAAGGCAATAAAGGATTTTAATATCCGCTGTGCCAGTGCGTCATTGAATATAGGTATGTTTAAGTTAAAACCTAATCTGATTAAAATCAGCTCCACTGGTCTTTAATTTCCACACGCTATATAGTATAGGCCAGTGGAGCTGATTTTAATCAGATTGGTTAAAACCCAACATACATACAATAAAGATATTCAAAATATAAAAATACACACATATATGCAGATAGACAGACAAAAAACACACATATTCATACAAACATATATACATACATATATACATACATACATACATGCAGACAGACAGACATACGAAGAACACACATATTCATCTATGCAGACATGCAGACAGACAGACGAAGAACAGACAGACGAAGTGTAAATATATACCCGGCATGTACCCAATTCATACAAACACTAATTAATAATATAATCGGGGAAATCAGATGTGCTTTTCCAGATTCTCAAAGGCTGTGGTATGTGTTATCCTGTCTGCGGGATGGTGCATATAAAAGATCCCTTGCTGGGTCTAATTAACGAGCTACTCTCGAACTACTAAATTCCAAAATTAGCTCTGTATCTTCTTCTTTTTTCGGCCGACCGTTCAAATATTGCGCCAAAAATTCCTTCATACTGAAATGCGCACCTTTTTTCTTTGGTATAATTAATGCTCCATTCAAAATTCCATAGCCCCACCACCACCACCCCCGCCTGCTACCGATCTTGATCGGACTGTTGGTGCTCCCTTGCATCTGCCAGTGCAGGCGGTCCCTCCTACACCCCACCCCCCACCCCCATCCCCCCCATCCCCCCCCCCCAACTTTCTGTCTTGGACGAAAGAGCGTACGCTACAATAGGCTGTTCTGAATGTGCACGTTAAACCCTATGACATGACATGACATAATCGAAAAGAGTAGCCGATGAAATGGTGACAGCGGGATTCCTCTCTCAGTATCTGTGTGGTCCTTGACCATATTATCTGACGCCATATAACCGTAAATAAAATGTGTTGAGTGTGTCGTTAAATAAAACATTTCATTCTGACTGTAAGAGAGCTAGACGGACATGTGGACGGTTATACGCTCTTGTTACAGTCAGAGACCAAGCTATGCCATGAGAGCGTATAACCTTCCAAAGAAAGAAAGAAAGAAAATGTTTTATTTAACGACACACTCAACACGTGTTATTTACGGTTATATGGTGTCAGACATATGGTTAAGGACCACACTGATTTTGAGAGGAAACCCGCTGTCGCCACTTCATGGGCTACTCTTTCCGATTGGCAGCAAGGGATCTTTTATTTGCGCTTCCCATCAGCAGGATAGCACAAACCATGGCCTTTGTTGAACCAGTTATGGATCACTGGTCGGTGCAAGTTGTTTACACCTACCCACTGAGCCTTGTGAATCAGGGTTTGGAGTCAGTATCTGGATTGAAAATCCCATGCCTCAACTGGGATTCGAACCCAGTACATGCCAGCCTGTTGACCGACGACCTAACCACGACGCCACCGAGGCCGATAACCTTCCAAATGTCCGTCTAGCTCTCTTACAGTCAGAGTACTCTGGCTGATGTCTCCCACGCATAGCACTGCTTCCTTGTTTAGTTGAAGAAAAGAAAAAAACAAAACAAAAAGTGGACTTCTTTACCTTACACAGTACACAGCAGTTATGGTATTATATTAATAGTTGGTATCCATGATACTAATCTACTGATATATACGTGTAAATTGTTTTAATTCTTTATCATCCACATACTTTGATATTTACATACTAGGGTGTCAATAATTTTATACTACGTTAATTTGGAATTAATGATACCTCAGAACAAAAATGTACACCGAGTATCACAAAAGGTGTATACATATATTATTTACATTAAAGATAGCATTTATATAATTATGTGAAATTACAGCTATTTGGTGCCTGATATAATAGTATTGATACTTGGTCTAAAGTTAAAGTTTGTTTTGTTTAACGACACCACTAGACATAGGC
>JAECMU010132102.1:0-11250 GCA_016106625.1 Dracogyra subfuscus
ATGACATGGATATACTAGCGTCCATTTACTTAATGAAATCATGGTATTATAATTATAGTCTGTCGGCTATCTCAGTTTTGCTCTGATGAATCAACTTTTTGGCCACTGGCAAAATGTTAGAATATCTTTCTTTTTCAGAAGATTATAAGAGTTCTGGAAATTAAAATAATGAATATAATGCAACTAAAATGAGTATATTTACTTACTCATTAAAAGAAACATTCAATGTTGGGCTAGTACAGGGCTTCTAGATTATGGTAGCCCCACTCCCATTGTAAGTGATATTCAATGTTGGGCTAGTACAGGGCTTCTAGATTATGGTAGCCCCACTCCCATGGCAAGTGATATTCAATGTTGGGTTAGTACAGGGCTTCTAGATTATGGTAGCCCCACTCCCATGGTAAGTGATATTCAATGTTGGGCAAGTAAATACCTGCTACTGCCATGCCCAATGGCTAGAGAAAAAAGAGAGTCAAATTCTGCAGTTAAGTCTATTTTGTAATTAATATCCTGCCCCACCACCATCACACAATGTTAGTGGTTTTAACCTCTATCTCACTTTTTAGGTGATATATCCCACTGATACTGTTAATTAGTAAAACTGTATTAACTTAAAGTAAAGTAGGGCTAGTAAATTTTTAATTGATACCATGGCTAGTGGATTTTATAAAAAGCCCTGGGGTAATTAAATATAAATGGTCCCTCGTGACACCAGAAGATGAGTGTCAGAATTATTAACTATATTGTTTGACATTCAATAGTTGATGTGCATCCAGTGTGCTCATGTGGCCGGGGATGTAGTGGTAAAACGCTTGTTTGATGCATGGTTGGTCTAAGATCGATCCTAGTCGGTCAGCCTATTGGGCTATCTCTTGTTCCAGCCAGTGCACCATGACTGGCAATTCAAAGGCTGTGGTATGTGCTATCCTGTCTGTGGGATGATATATATAAAATATCCCTGCTACTAATGAAATATTGACATGGGTTTCATCTCTAAGACAATAATAGCCAATGATTAAAAAATCATGTGCTCTAGTGGTGTCATTAAACAAAAACAAACTTCTTCCAATGTGCTCTAGTGGTATGGCTAAAACAACCTGTACCAACTCTGTTTCACTTCAGTACAGAAAGAACTGATGTTGCAACATGGTATGGCTTCAACAACATGTGCTAGATTCTGAAGACCTATCAATATTACATAATGTATACCGCTCACTAATATCTACAAACACGTAGCACACACACCACTGAAAAACAATGAGATTACCAAAGTCTTTGTCAGGATAACAGACTGGTGTAACTGTACATATAGACTGGTATTTTCTGGCGTTCAGTAAATCACTAACACCAAAATCATTGCCCAAAGACAAACAGTGTATGGGTAAATGTAACAGGTGACAATCAGAGAGTAAATACACTGATATAACATGTGCACAAGTTAGCACTGCTCCAGTGTTATGACAAGGTATGCTAGGAATATGAGCAACCCTGATCCTATAATGATCAATATAGTGTAAAGCTTTGATTTGTATTAATTATGGCTTAGGTTTATTTGAAGGTGCAATATCGAGTATAATTTCATTACCTAACTATTTAGAATGACAATCCATGTTATTTCGCTTCAAATTATATTTTTAGGTTTTTTTTTTAAATAAATGTATTGCTCAAGACAAGCATATATTCACTTGCCATTAATTCTCAATAATAAGAAAGTAATCTTTTCCATTGTTAAATGACAAATGAACATATTAGTGTTCATTAAAAAAAAAACACCTTGCATTTAATTTAAAATATATTTTATTTTACATAAGAAAGGCACATTCAGAACTTAAACCATATCTAAATACTTTTTATAATGTAAATAATAAAAATTCTGATTGTTTTCAAGATATAATATAAAATGTTAAGAGTCACAATAAAACCACAAATTAAGTAAAAAAAACCACACAAGAAGAGTTGATATAGATCTGATATTTATACAATTTATTACTCTGCCCTCGAGATTCACATCCTGTGTTGGCTGTTTTGTACCAATATTAATAAAGTAAATACTCAACAATGATAAAAATGCCAACACAAATCAATTTTGCAACAGCTTTTTATGATGGCACTACCTATTGTCGTCATGGATTTTGACGTCAGTCAGATACTGTATATCATCTTTTAATTAATTTGTTACACCTTTCTATTGTTTCAGCATTGTTATATTAATTAACTGTATTCCAAGAACTGGCATTTAGTACAACTGTAATATATAACATGTTTATAAAAATAACTTTAAGTAGTAGCAAAATAGTTTAAATTGTTAAAAGTAATTGTTAAAGACGTCATAGTCAAAACAAAAAGTTTAAATTGTTAAAATTAAATGTCAAATGACTTGACAATATATGTATTTTTTATTTACATTTTGTAAAATTGTATATTTTGGATTTCTCAGATTTATATATTGTAAGAATTGTAAACTGAATTAATTGAATAATACTTTACTACATCATATGCTTAACATTAAAATATGTATAAAACAACTAAAATTGAAATTTAAAGCAGATCTAAAGTTTAGAAAATATGACATAAAATTCTTCAATATATTAAATTTCTTCCGAAATATGTTGAATATGACTTACATTTTTAAAGTACAAACCAATAAAGTTAAATTACACCAGAAGTACATAAAGTTTTAAAGTATGAATATTATTAATTTTAAAATCTGTGATATGATATATATTAGTGACATGTCAATACTGTTCCCAACTATCATTTTTGAAAATTATTCTGTCAGAGAAAAGTTAACTGGCTGAACACTTGAACCCTGTAACAACTATGAACAGTTATGTGTGTTTAAATTACACAAAATATAGTACAAGATTTTATGAAATGATGTTCTTTTAAATAATAAAGTTAATAATATTAATAATAGCATTACATAACAATAGGAAACAATTTAAAATAATTAAATAATAGAAATTAAACTTATTTTTAAAACATTAAACTAAATTTTTAAAATAAATTACTCCTATATTTAAAAAAAATGAAATATCAATACAATAAAAAAAAACCTCAATCCTGGTCTTTCTTAGTCAGAGTGAAACTAGTTTTCAGTGGAACACTTAGGTTTACCTCTGCAAATGTAGTTCTCTAATTTAGAAGTTATTAAACACTAACTCCAGTGTAAGAGGTTATCAAGACATCAAACGGGGCAAGAACAACAAAACCAATACTGTCAAAATAACACAGAGCCAACAATAACAAAAGTCAGTGAGAGAAAAAAAAAGTGAAGACAAGTGCAGCTAGGACAGAGCAAACACTGAATAAACATCAAAAGATTTTTTAAAAAGAAAAAGAAATAAATGATTTTTTATCTTTTAAATGCTATTTAAAAAAAATAAAAAAAATCTTACCAGTCGAACTTGGGAAATCTGTAGTCGGACATGTCCTAAGGGCTGGGAGTATCCAAGCGAGAACAGTAATACACTGTTTCCTTTAGTATGTACAAGTCACAACTAATAGAGCAGAGCTTGTTGAGCACCAGTCTATGTATGTATACACACCCACAGTTCCACAAGGAGAACTGCCAAGCAGTAGGCTACGCATGGATTAAGTACCAAGCTCTCTCTCTCTCTTTCTCTGTGTGTGTGTGTGTGCCTCCTCTCATCCACGGCAGTGTGGTAAGACTCAGGCTGTGTATAACGCTTGCTGCAGCAAGTGTGATCTCACATGAATGTATACAAACGCATGGGGAGCTGACAGGATCAGGGTTATAGCTGCAACACATGGGGGAAGGCAGGAAGGCAGTGGCATGTGATTAATGAGGAACACCAGAGAAAATTGGTGACAAACATCCAAAGACCGTCTACCAAAGCAGGTGTTAGTTGGTTTTGAGCCTCTGACAATGAACGTCGCAGTTTAGATCTGATTTATACTGACGGTGGTTAGATTGGAGAACCAAGCATTTCTGCTCATTAATTCCAGTGTATCTCAACTGTGTGCTCTGTTGTCACGGCAATTGCTCATGACATTAAACAAAAAAAGAAGAAGAGTCAAATCCTGAGTCAAAGCTGAGGAGAGAAATGAACAAAAGTTCCTAAATCTCGTCTTAATTGGCATTAAAACTGGCCATTGCAGCTTTTATATTGATCTACTTCCAGGCCAGGAATTTATTATTTGAACAGTTTTGGGCATAAAAGAAGCAAAAACTGATCTCCGGTTCCGCCCCTGATGGATTTACTTCTGGCGTGACCCAGGGAGACCGGTCTCTGAAGTTGAGAAAGGGGCGGGCCCGAGTTAAAACACCCCGATAAAATGTCATAAATTATGGCTTTCATGGGAGATTTGATTTCAGACTTTGATAAATGTGTAAAATCTCACTGAATGAATCATCTAAGCTAAGAAGAAGAGTCACATTTATTCAAAGGTGTCCTATTATCACCCAGATTTTAAGGGTAGATAATGCTAAGATAGTTGTGGTGGCTCTGCGTAGAGTAGACTGATCCTGTGTTTATGACTGATGAACCAGTCTAGTGTCTAAAACTTGGGAACAGGTCTACTGTCTGAAAAGCAAGACAATATGAAAAGAAAAATGTCTTCAGTGAATTTTTCTTTACAAAGAGAATTTAATAAGCTTTAAGCAGTGAGAAAAATAAGAAGAGATTATAAAGATAAGATCAGCTATATATTATACCAGTTTACATTTGGACAATTGCACTGGTTAGTTCATGAGAGGAAACCTGATACAGCCACATATGTTATTCCTTCAACATAGTAGCAAAAGACCCTTTTTTCTGCTTTTTTTCAATTATAAAATTCATGGGCGTAGGAAGGTGTCAAAAAGGGGGTGGAGGGCACACACACATATATAAATACATGTAGAAATATATAAAAACCATCGCTGCTGCTGCAAAGTGTGGGGGTTACATGTCCCCTCACTTCTTAGCTCAGAAACAACTATGATAGTGTCAGGGTTGGAGACCCTGATCACTGCCTTACAGTCGTGTTATAAACTTATATAAAACATAATATAGTATACATAATAAACATTGTATAGTAGTTAACAACAGTATAAATAAACATGGATACATAACAAATTTTTATGAAATATAGTGAAGCTAGAAGTAAGGAAAGAAAAATATTCACCAGAAAAAATAAGTAAAAAAGGAAGGAAAGAAAGAATGAAAGTGCACACGGTCTGTTTTATAGACAGGACAGCACTTATCATAATCTTTGATAGACAGTCAAACCTGCTCTAGTGACCACCTGTATTAGGCAGCAAATTGTGTTAAAAGGCCACATATTTCTTCTCTAAATCATCTAAATATGGTATAATCTCACCTATATTAAGCAGCCAATGGTGTTAAAAGGCCCCGCCTGTTACCTATCTTGGTCGGGCTGCTGGTGCTCTCTTGCACCTGCCAGTGTGGGCAGTCCCTCCTCCCACCCCCCGAACTTTCTGTCTTGGACGAAAGTTGCGCCCACGACAGGTATGCACTACAACAGCTTGTTCTGAATGTGCACATTAAACCCTTTGATTGATTGATTGATTGATTGGTTAAAAGGCCACATATTCATTCTCTGAATCATCTAAATATGGTATATTCTCACCTGTATTAAGCAACCACCTGTTTTAAAGGGCCACTTTTTGATGTTCCCTTTGATGGCTGATTAGCACAAGTTTGAATGTACTAGTATTAGTCATAAGGAGCAAACCACCTACCCACTGAGTCATTACAACTTGTTCTGGGTAGGAGCTGTTACAGGGTTTCGAACTCATTACCTATGAGTCTTAATTCTAATGCTTAACCATCATTGCACAAATGCACACCCAGCACCTAGCACTGATGTGTTAAGCATTACACAACTGTGACGGGAACTGGACAGTGTGTTTTAGGTAGAGAGTGAAGTAGAACTCCAACACAATCACTTTACAACTGACCACCTTAGAAAACAATAAACCAGATAATGCATTGTTGCTTCATCCAATGAGACTGTCCAAACAACTGTCTAATCCCTGGAGTTGCCAAGTGCTGAACATTGTGTAAACTTGAGAGAAAACAAACTAGTGTTTACATAGTACATACTGAGAAAAAACAAAGAAGGCTTGAGTGTTTTGTACACAGATGATGTAAAGTCTCATGTAAAATAGCTGTTGTAATCCAATTAATTTAAAGATCTTTGGATGAGAACATTGTTATAATAGTTCTCACACAGTTAAAATGATGAATTTGACTTTGAAAGCAGGCAATAATTCACGTGTCAGTACCTTCAATTAAGGTGTTGGGAAAGAGAATGATCAACTTAAAAAATAAATAATTTAAAAACAGATTTATCAGTGGCATAGGTGAGTCACTGGATAATGAACACTTACAGAAGTATAACTAGTTATTTTCTATAATTTATTCTTCTTTTAGAAGATTTTCATGACATAATCATGGCTGCATAAAAAAGCTAAATAATTATTTGTTTTGCTTAATGGCCCCACTAGAACACATTAATTTATTAACCATTGGAGTCAAACATTTGGTCATTGTGACATATAGTCAAAGGAAACGTGCTACATTTTCCCATTAGTAGCAAGTGATCATTATAAGCATTTTCCTATAGTGAGTACAGCACATATCACAGCTTTTGATAAAAATAGTTCTTTAAATACAACTCACATTTGAAACTAGAGTTATTTTATCTCTAAACATATGGCTATTTTGACAGGAACCCACTGCCACCATACTACTTGTATTGAAGAAAACAAAGGGATCTTTCATAGGCACTTTCACAAAGACAGAACAGTACATACCACAGTTTTTGATGTCACACCTTAGGCAAATACTTTGTTATCACATATGTACAGGTTTTAACATGGAGTTATTTACACGTAGAAATTCTCAAAACAGAAACTTTTAAAACTCTTTTGTATGTGCTGCACTAAATCATGTGGCTACTTTATGGCATGCTTCTATCAGAGAACTGTTCAAGCACATCTTTAATAGACACAAGATCTGACTTTATTACAAGGATTTAAGACAGGATATATGACAGGATATATAAGTTACAGACAAAATGTTTTTATAAAATGCTGATTATTAAATCATGATGCAGTGAATAAAATTCCTAGTGTACAACAGGTAGGTGCTACATAAACAGTATTATCTGAAGATTTTTTTTTAATCTCACTTCTGTACATATTGTTATACAGAGGTCATCAAAGGCTCCCTACTTGAAAGGGCTTCAGTATGTATGCCCTAGGTAATTGGGGAATGGGTTCTTCACTACTTCCTTGATCCCACTGGACCGAGTAAGGCTGAACTAGGTACCACAGAGCATGGTATGTTTGCATGGTTGATTTTCTCTGTTTATTGAATGTCTACACCACACACCCTCATAACAGCCACACTTCAACTCTGAATAGAGGAAATAAAATGCAGAAGAAAAGAGTAAGCATTTCTTTGAATGGAGGAAATAAATTGCAGAAGAAAAGAGTAAGCTTTTATGGCAACCTATTGAAATGAGGCTCTCAAAAGACATCTTCTTCTCAAGTGATCAACTCATTTTTAAGGGCTTTTGTGGACAGGTGATAACAAAATGAGGTAAACATTTAGCCACTCCTAGCCCACTAAATAAAATTAAATTGAAAAGTAACTACATAGCTGTATTTGTAATAAAATGAACCCTTCTTTTGTTTAGCAATTATCTGTTTATGAAGGGTCATAACTGTCAAACCTGTAGGAGACTAAGCTGGATTCCAAAATTATTATCAGTTAGGTTTATTTTGGTTAGAAAAAATATATATGGAATCAAATTCAAGTTTTAATTAGCAAATTTTTTAAACAAAAATCAAGATTCATTCATTCATTTCAACTTATTTTGGTGCTTATATCTAATTAAGATTTAAGCATGCTGTCCAGGACACACACCTCAACTAACTGGGCTGTTCGGGATAGTGGGCTAGTTAATAGTGAGAGAGAAGAGTGTAGTGGTTGCACACCTACCCAATGAGTTGTTATATCCAAATGCTTAAACACGACACCACCGAGGCTGGTGATTTTAAAAAGAAATTTCTTTCTTTCATACTTCTGAACAATCATGGGGTATTCTAAGACCTAGGTGTTCCAAATGAACTCTAATTACAGTCAATTGGAAGTTCTTAACTCTTCCTGAAAGCATGAATGAAAGGAATGTTTAACGATATCCTAGTGCAAAGAATACAACAGCTACTGGGTGTCAAAATGTACAGAATGCATGGATATCAGTATACCTAGGTTGGAAGGAAATAAGAATTTTATTTACAGATATATGGTGTCAGTCATATAGTTACGGACCACCCAAATATTGAGGGAGGAAACCTGCTGTCGCCACTTCATGGACTACTCTTTTTGATTAGAACCAAGGGATCTTTTATATGCACCATCTCACAGACAGGATAGTACATACCATGGCCTCTGATATGCCAGTCGTGGTGCACTGGCTGGAACGAGAAAAGCCCAATGGGTCAATGGACTAAATCCCGCCCACCTGGGTTGATTGCCTCATTATGCTGGGTTCTAACAGAAAAGGGCAATGTGTTCCAATTGCTATATATGATGCTGAGTGTGCAAGCAGATGGATATACAGACAAAATAAACCTTCTAGGTTTACATATGATACACATTTTTATAGCTTTTTAGAATTAAAAGTTAACATTTGTTTTATTCCACTGGAGCATATTGATTTATTCATCATCAGCTATTAGATGTCAAAAACGTTTGGTAATTTTAACATATAGTTTTAGAAGGGAAATCCACTACGTTTTTTCATTACTAGCAAGGGATCTTTTATATGCACTATCACAGGGTAGCACATACCATGGCCTTTGATATACCAGTCTAGACAGAACAAAAAATAGCCCAATGGGCTCATAGATGGGGATTTATTACAAACCGACTGTGCATCAAGAAAGCGCTTTACTAACAAGCTATCTCATGCCCCAAGCTTTTTAGCTTTTTAGAAATTTAATAATTTTACATATTCAACAATTTCAACTTTAGTTTGCACTAGGTGATTCAGCAAATGGCAGCTTATATCCTGCCTTATAAAAAGGTAACATGGGGATATAAAACATGTTTTTTGTTACCAAGCAGCTTTTACATGAATATGTATACACAAATGCATTTATTACTCCAGCACAATGTTTCAGAAATAATCCAGAAATTGTTAAAAAACAACTGTTTGTCAACTAAATGTATCTAAGGGATGTATCAGCACATTTCATTCAGCAAATAACAATGGTCATTTAGACAAGTACAATGACACTAGAATGAGACAGCAATCGCTCTCTTTGTTGCTCATGCTGGCATTTAATACTAGTCATAATAAACAAAAAAACAGAAGGAAAAATACCACAAGACTTGTTTAATCAGTGTCTGGTATGTCTCAAACATTATATAATTAAAGAATGATTTTACAAAACTCATTAAGTTCAAAATTATGGAAAATGAAGATATAACCACGTAAATATCTTGGATTACATTTCCAAGTATGGTTGATATAAACCAGTGACAAATACACTGAACCCCACTAAAACACACCACCCAAATTTCAGTTCTCTTCTCTCTGATCCCCATATAATTATTTTATTATTTTTATTTTTTATTTAAAAAAAAATAAAAAATTGTATATACATGTATTTATATATATATTATCATCAATTTTTTTTTTTTATTTAATTATTTATTTATTTTTATTTTTATTATTATTTTCTCGGTGGGGAGGGGGTGTTCGAATTTGATTTATTTATGTATTTTCAAAGAAATCTTTTATTGTTATATTAGACAAAAATAGGTTAATTATATTTCATACAGTACAAACAAATTTCTGTAAAAAGATTTATACAGCATACAATTGTACAGTAATGATTTAAGGCCCCCAACCTTGACATTGCAATAAAATTAAAAAAAACAAAAAAACAAAACACAAATCAGTTCTTATTGCTAATGTATATGTGATGCTGCTATAAAACACACAATAATCCTAACCCATGTACATACAGTGTTTGGGTTGTTTATTGCCTACCAGAATGCATCCAGTTATACAAAATCAGATAAATGTATTAGTTCTATCGGTTAATTGACTAACCCGGTTAATGGTATATGATCGAGCTGAACTGTGAGTATGCAAATAAGCGGGTTTTACTTACTATTATAACTACAAATGTGATTGGTGCATTTTTAAATGACTTCAGTATATATGTGAGTTGAAATGAGATACCAATATGCCAACACAAAGTTAAAAAAATATGTTGTTTGGTTTTTTAATGTCTTATGTATTAGTGATTTGTGATTCTCATTTACTAAAAATAAGAAACACTTAAAAGTTCAACTTAAAAATGGGTCAATAATAATAAAAAAAGAAAAGATTCCAAGACTTAAAATGTGGGATTCATCTTATAGCCATGTTTGATTAATAGGCAAAGACATATGGTAATCATAATGAATAAGAAAAAGTTTAGTGTAAATACCTGAAGACACAGTGAAGAAATTAAACATTTCTGGTTTTCAACATACATTTTGGATCTAATTAAAAACTATTATAGATATAATCATTTTAAAGTAACCAATATATTTACCCCCATGTAAACCCGAACTTACATATCAATCTCTTCAACAATTATCTTTTTTAAATGTACTGAAACTATCCTCATACATGAAAGTGTTTACAATGATACAATTACTGAAACAACTACAAGTGCAGCAACAAGTGAGGAACAAAGAGAGTGCCAGTGGTCTGATAGTGTCACGTTCAACTACCAGCATCCTTTGATCTCCATGATGAAGACAACCAACTTCCCCCACAACACCCTCCGTCTCTCCAGGGAATTGTGATGGTGTTGGTGTTACAGGGTTTTTACATGTGTGAGGCTCACTCTTATCAACATCATTATCTGATGGCAGAAGAAGATACAAAACCAGTTCTGGAGTTGTTGGTGCAAAACCAGTTCTGGAGTTGTAGGTGAAAACTCGGTTCTGGAGTTGTAGGTGAAAACCTGTTCTGGAGTTATAGGTGAAAACCTTTGTAGGTGAAATAAAACCAGTAAGTTAGGTAGGACTATGGGAGGACTGGAGATGAAACAGTGAAAATTAATGAACCCAAAAGTTCCAAATGCTGATCAGAAAGATTTTATGCTGTTGTTAGAAGAGGGAAGTGGATAGATGAATGGGTGGATGGAAAGATGGATTGATGGATAAATGGATGGGTGGGTTATGGGTGGGTGTGTGAATAGTTGGAGGG
>JAECMU010132113.1:0-11788 GCA_016106625.1 Dracogyra subfuscus
GTTTTAAGTCTTCTTGGCATTACATTTTGGATATAAATAAACAGCACTGGTAAGTAATTTTAAAATAGAAGGTGTGATTCTGATAATTAGATCCTAGTAAAAATAAATAATTTTTTTAATTAATAAACAATTATTATTTATTAATAACAAATGGAACACTAATTAATAGATGTGTTACTAAACGTTTTTTGTTTTCTTCCTAGTTAATTTAATTATTATTAGTTAATTTAATTATTATTATTTATTTTAATTATTATTTTTTCACCAACAAAACTGGCCCCTTGTCTGGGAATAAGCCCACCCCATGCTAAGCTCACAATGAGTTGTCTTGGCCCCCTGGGCTTATTTCCGGTCAAATACGGTATATACTATATGATATGACGAGAGATTTACCTTGAAGAAGTGGAATTTCACTGGGAATGAAGTTTTTGACGAGACCGTGCAGATTGAGTTCCCTCGCCCCGGGGTCAAGCAGCCAGTGAGCCACTCTAGGGTCGTGGAACCTCCCTGAGGGCTGGACACCACACCCCCTGCACATGACCGAGTACTGGCACTTCACGTCATACACATCTACTGTGACTGGCTCCTTTGTCGGAGAACTCTCAATGACTGTCTTGATGGCTTCTAGTCTCTGGGCCACAGTGAGGGTCTTGTCGAGAGAGGGAGGCGCCAAGCTGTCATTAGGGTCTCCTGTTCAAAACAATTGTTACGTATAACGTATATTCTTGTATCTTAGTTGAGCTCGGCTATATAATAATAATACAAGTCGAGTCCCTAATTTCATGTCATCACAAAAGAATGTTGCTATCAACCCACAGAAAAAAGCCTTAAAAAATCAGTAAATTAAATGCATTTCTTATTTTAAACAAATGCAGCCCTCTACAGTGTGAATGATTTAGTTGCATATGCAGCCTTTTTCTTTCCATTTCATACTATCTATATAGATAGATATAAAAAGTAGAAGTAGGTGCCATCTTACTCCTAATAAGTTAACATAGAGAGCTGAAATGTGAATCATGAATGCAACATCTGAACAAGCAAGTTATTTTACAAACTCTGACTTTGCACATTGGTGTCCGTTTTCAATCTCCTAGCATTAACAGAGAAGCTATTTTTAGTGGATGATGAATTCTAGAACAGCCCTCACCTTCCACCTGAGTGTCAGTCAGTGATATGTAGTATGTGTCGCGATTCTCCCATGACACAGCTATCCCTACAACAATACGGCCGTCCCCCAGGTCCAACTCAGTGCTGTCTGGTATTGCCACCAATGTTGTGTCTGGTAGGTGAAAACAATATCACATGTATAATATGCATTTCAGGCATGGAAGTTTGGTTTTAAATATTTTTTTCAATGATTTTACTGGAACCATAAAAATTATGTAAAATAAATACATGTATTTTGGGACTGCATCTCATAAACTTACATTTGTGAACCAAAATCTGGAATTCTTGGTAGCATAGAATCTTGCTAAATTTGCATAATATACATATACAAGCAATGGAATCAATTCAATATGCTTAACACCACCAGGGTTTAAGCAGTTACTTGTCAAATGTGAATTAAAGATGAATTTGGTGAATATATTCCATTGTTAAATTCGCCAAAAAGCTCATTTGAATAAAAAAAATTAAAGTCTTAATTTTGCTATATTTTAGGGTCCAGGTTAAACCGTGTAAGCAGGGTTCCAGGTAGGCTAAAAAAAAACATGAAGAAGTGACTTCTCTCTCTACATACACATATTAAGGAGAAGTGAGGTTTGGTGAAGGAGAAATGGGAAAGAGTTCAACCTGTACCCATCTATATCAAAGGCTCTATGACTAACCCTAACCCTTGAAATGTGTGTGTGTGGGGGTAATGGGTTAAACTCATGCCAATAAATGAGATGTTTGATTTAAAAAGAAGTCTGATTTAAATCTTTGGAAAACTTGTTTTCAGGTACCACTTCCACTTGAACAAAGCCAACTTTGAAAAGAAAACCAAACAGTTGTCACGAAAACCTTTTTAAACATCTATAGTCCTTCCCACAGGGAATGCCTTTTTTTCATACTATGAAATTTACTACAATTATTTATTTTTCAGATAATTCTTTTCTAAATTGTACAGATAAATAGTAATTTTCTTTTTATTTCCAAAACGTTTTTCATTTTCATTTTACATCAAACCAAAGTGAAAATATTTACAAAAACATTTGGGTAGAAAGATGGGATGGACTATATAATCGATATTCAGTTTGTAATAAAACAGCATCTTTCACATTTGCTTACTCTCACTTGTGACCCACTAACTCTAGTCGTGTACCCCTATTTACGTACCATGTCCTTATCAATTAATTTAATTTGTTTAGTATGAAAGTGCAGCAAACTCAGGAATGTCCCTTTAATGCTGAGGAATAAATATTTAAACTTTCATTAATATTAAAACATGCTCTACATGTACTTACTCTTTATAAAATTGCCTCCAATACCAACACCAGGTTGGGGTGGTGGTGCAGGTTTCTTCTCGCATGCCAGACACAGCGAGTACCTGGACTTCTCCCTCCATTCCGAGATGAATCTCTCAAAAAGCCTCTTGTCTGCACACACGTCGATGATGGTGAAGGATTGCTGGGTGAGTAAAAAACTGTAATCAACAGGCTCATCACAATCTCCAACCCCGTCCTGTGCATAAGGCAGCTTGTCCTCATCACCTGAAGCATCTACTAAGACTGACGTTCTCTCGCCATCAAGGCAAGAAGCAAGGTCTTTGTTAAAACTTGATGAATGAACATCAGCCTTCTTGTTATCACTCACTGCAACTGAATTTATTTGTCTGTCAAGACAGGAAGCAAGGTCTTCATTGTCTCCACATCCTTGATTAGGCTTTTGCAAGACACCATTCATCAGTCTAGATCCATTTCTCGCATTAAATGTCTGTGTCGCACCGGGTTTCTTGTCACCTTTAGACGACTCTTTTACATGTCCATTCTTATTGACTTTCGAGCCGGAACATCGCTTAGAGTTTGACTTATCTTTTGGAGAAGATTTTTTCTTCAGTTTTGCTTGTTGAGAATTCAAGTTCTTGTGTAATTCAGTAGACTTCTTGTGTAATTCAGTAGACTTGTCTGCCTGGTTCTGCTGCTGTCTGCCTCTTGCCTTTCTGGCAGGCGTGTACCTTAGACAAGGAGACATCACCACATTCTTGTCGTCTGGCGGTGTGGGAGGAAGGCAGTCGCTTCCAGTGCTGATGTTTTGTAAGGAATCCGCATCATTTGGAGAATCCTTGTTCTCTTCAATTCCTTTATCAACTTCGACATCACAACTTTTTCTTTTCGACTTTGTAGAAACCACCTGTTCCATACCCTTTTTGTTAAAATGTAATGATTGACTATTAGTCTTTTTGTTAAAATGTAATGATTGACTATTCGCCTTTTTGTTAAAATGTAATGACTGAATGCTGTTTGAACCTGATTGCGTATTCTGTTGATCCACTTTTTTTGGCTCAGCTTCAGTATGTTTAGTCATCACAGGTAAGAAGTCATCAGGTTTTCTGTTATTTTTGGAAAGTTTTCTCGTTTCTTCTTCAGGACTGCTCACCTCAAACTGATCATCAAGCACCTTCTCCATCATGGAAAATGTCCACGAATCATCCGTTCCAACAGCTGCTACTGGTTTGTCTATTCTACAGTCATTATTAGCTTTATCAATGGCCAAAGCATTAACATTCTCCATAGCTGCATCAGCCAAGGAACAAGAGAAAGAATCACTCATGGAAATATTTTCATTAAATCCTGTTCCAGGAGAAATGCGAGCTACAGTAGTTTCACATTCAGTCTCTTTATTAATAACAACCGCGTCAACCATCTGACAATTTAAAGCCCTGTCGAAAGATTCAGGTTTATCAGTAACATCTTTGTTCCGGATTCGCAGCTCTGCGTAGGAAGAATTGGCATCATCCTGCAATGTGGAATCCATGAAATCACTGGATGTATAGTTAACCCTGTCATAATTACTAGCAGCAACTAAAACACTGCAATCGTCATCATTTTGCAATGAACAAACACTGTCCTCTGCAAGCATAGTTTTGAAAACGCCCTTCTTGTTGAAAGACAACTTGATATCTGCTTTATGGTCTGTATCTGAACGAACATCATCATCACCCTGAATGTGGTTTTCAGACTGTTCAGTGAACAGATTTGGTGAAGTTTCCTTCTTTTCCTTATTGCACTGATTGTCCCCATTTTTGTGTGAAACTCTGACTGGACATATTTGATTATCTCTTACGACGTCTGCTATCTCGTTGGAGATCTGTGTGTTAAACAGAAAGCTGTCCGTGAACTCATCATCCTGCATCTTATCAGACTCACCACCATCACCAACATCTTTAGCAGAGTCATGGTGAGGTTCTATGACCTGAGCTTTCTGTGATAAATTTAGCAAAGTCTCTGCAGAGAATGACTGAGAAAACATGTCTTCAGTCAAATTGTCAGTCATCAAGTCGGATGTGGTGACAATGTTCACTACAGGCTCCATTGGAATATGTGAAATTTCATCATTGCCTACTGGGAGGAACACTGCGTTACTATGGCTATCAGCTTTCACATTTTCTGTCTTGTTTTTTTCACCATCACACGTCTTTACCTGGTGTATATCATTGCACTTTGTTATCTGGAAATCGTTAAAAACTGAGTTATCCCATCTACGTGCATCTGCACTGAAATCATTTCTAGTTTTGTTTTCTGAGGTTTGCGGAAAGTCTTTTTTCACGGTACGATCACGTTTCTCGGCAAACACTTTGTTGAATGAAACTGTAGGTGAAACGTCATTAAACAAACATTTTTCTGTTGATGATTTTTTATGTTCACTATCTGGTACCTGTAGGTTGCAAGTTTTTACTGATGGATCATTAATTTCCGACATACATTCCATTTGTTTTTGTACAACAGGATTCTTTGAATTCAGAATATTAATCTCAACGTTGTTGACAGTTAGGGGCGACTGTGCTTTAGGCTGGGAATATCTCCTCATCGCAGGCGGTGGACTCAGAACCTCCCCAACAAATGACCTATCCTTATTAGAAGTGTTGGTGATATTTAGTGCTGAAACAGTCCTATTTGATGGAGATTTTTTACTTGATCTCGAGCACCTTCTTGTTCTAGATATATTTCCCGAACTGCTTCTTTTATCCGTGATCCCATCTTGCTTGACTGACACAGGACTTGTCTGTTCCTCCTGTGTTTCCGATGATCTCCATTGAATTCCGAGGCCTCCCAGCTCTGCCTCGATGATGGACTTGGCTTCACTGATAATGGCCTGTGCAGCCTCCATTTCTGTGACTCCTTTCTTACCAGTTAGCCAGATACAGTGTGCTTTCCTGCGCTCTGCCAGCTCCCATTCCGACTCCCCATCGGACCTTTTGGTGCTGTTGGGTAAAGAACAGGCTAACAGAAAAACTTAATAAAACATGTATTTTTTATTGAAAATGTTTTCAATTTTAAGAATATTTCGTTCGTGACCGAAACAGGAAACTCTCATTAGAAAAATATTAAGCCATCCCATTGGCTGTTGGGATGTTCTAACCCGACTACTATCCTAAGGGAAATAAGCATTGGTCAGATGAAGTAGAAAAGAAAAGTAGATTTACTAAAAAGTGTACTGTCCACTGACAAATATACAGGTACAAAGTAGTAAATGTAGAAAGACCGTCCTGAGTTTACTGCCATTTTAAAATGTTACTGACCAACAGAGGTTTTTCTTTATCAAATAAAATTAATTTAATATGTATTAAATATATTTTAGAATATCAGTGTCTATAATTTCATTGTTTCTGGCTGTGTTAATGTTTGTAGTAGCTCCAACTCATTTTATTTCCTAATATTTATTTTTTTTGTGTACAAAATTATTGTATTGGGATTTCCCTGTGTTGAAAACTCACTTGCAGGCCTTGTCATTTAAAATATGCAGACAGGCTAAAAACAGCCCGCCTAAATCAGCTTTTTACGGGCTAAATGGGCTGGTTTTAATGAATGACCAACCCTTTTGGGTGGTCCTCCCTAACAATAGATGTGCAATCAATCTAGGATAAATTCCTGTTGGTGGTACCATTGGGCTATTTCTCATTCCAGCCAGTGCTACAGATGGTATGTACTATCCTTTCTGTGGGATGGTGTATATAAAAGAAATAATTGTCCTTCCTTTCCTAACAATATTTTAAATTATTCACTTGATATTCCACATTTTATCTTATGCAGAAATTATACATGTACAATGTTCACTTATATTTCTGCAGTAGCCAGCCTGGTTAGTCATTTACGTACACTATGGCTTAAAACACAAGGCCCAACTTGGTTAAATATGTTTAACGATACACCAGTACAAGAAAATACATTGATTATTGCGCATCAAGCAAAGTTAATTACATGAAAAAGGATTATATATATTAAAAATACGCCGTTAAATAAAATATTTCCTTCCTTACATTAAAAATAAATATTAGGTCTAGGGTTATTATCTTTGTACTTCAATATGACCATCACTGGACTAACCTTTGAAAAGGAGCTGATTTTTTCAGCAGGTTCTCCACATCTGAACAGCTAGCACTGGCTAAGGATGCGACAGTCTGGTATCCGCCGTTGTACAGAGTTCGGGCTCTCTGTCCATTGAGCAAGGAAACCCGCACCAGGTCGCACAGTTCTCGCTGAATTCCAAACGTCAGGCGGTTTTGAAACTGCGACAGGATCAGTTCCAGATTGTACCATCCCAGTCGACCACAAAAAACAGTCACCATACCTAACCACAGAGTCAAGATTGATACAAATCATATACCAAAGACTTGACATTAAATTTGAAACTTTTTTTAGACTAATTAATACTTCTTGCATGTTAAGCATAGGATTTTAAAATATTTAACAACTTCTGTCAATGAAGTGTTCATACATTCAAAGATTCTTAAATTTTCTACTGTATTTTAGAAATTGTGATCAATAAAATGTTTTAAAAAATTATCCTGCAATATTCATAAATTAAACAATGTTATATAATATAAAACTTCTGACTAATCATTTTAATAATAGGTATGCTAGTATTTGAGTATTAATTTTCTTTTTATATTATCCTGAGAAACCCTTACCTTTACAATTACCACAATAAAACATATTAAACGTGTCACAAAACAAAAATGTCACTATATAAAAGAAGAAAAAGAATTTAGGCCATTCCATTGGCTGTTGGGATGTTTGCACCAGACTACTAGCAGTGTGTGTATGGGGAGGGGGGTGCACTTGTATGAGCAGGTACAGGTAATGTAGAAAAGAAATTAGCTGTTCAGGACCATTACTACGGCTTCAGCTCCCTAAGTTGACCTATTACAATCTGAGACACGCACCAGCAAATGTGGCCGCCGACTGCTGCAGTGATTGGAGCTGACCCTTGTTGCAGTTGTACCGCCTGACGACTTCTGGAAGTGGCACCTCGGACACGAGATCCAGCAACACCAGTGATGTGTAGAACCGCCGATGGATGCCGAGAGATCGCAGCTGGCCATCCGTCTTCATTAGAATGCGTCCTCTGACAGCTCTGGCGATGAACGACTCCTGCACTCCCACGAGCTCGGCGACACGCTGTGCACTTGGAGAGAGCTTCTCCCACATACGGTAGAACTGGTACCAGTCGATGCTGGACGAGATCTCATTGCTGTAGATGGGTGTGACCTGAGACAGGTGAATTAAAACAAAGTTAAACAAGGTTCATGTAAAATTAAAAATAAACTACCACAAATTTTATGCAAACTGTTCATTTCTGTCTAAACATTTTATGACAATCTGCTTACCTGATGAATCCTTACATTTTTTCATTTTAAATATGAATGAAACCCCCCAAAATTAAGCCATGTTAATGCTTAAATGTTTCAAATATTAAAAGATGTTTTAACATCAGAGAAAATTGTACTTTTCTTGGGTAAGAATTATTTAAAGGTTTAAAAAAAAACCCATAATTATCATTTATTTGATTACAAAGTACTAGTATTACATTAAAAGACATGATCTTACAGCTAATTTAGTACTTCATTTGTTTGGGTTTTTTAAAGGATCAAGCTTACCAAATGTTTGACATCCAATAGCCGATGATTAATAAATGAATGTGCTCTAGTGGTGTCATTAAACAAAACCAAACTTTAAACCATTTTTTTTTATATCATATGTATTACTTCACAACCAGGACAGCAAATACCACAGCCTCAGATATATCCGTTGTAGAGTACTGGTTGGTATGGACAATATAAACAAATGAATCCAGCAAGGAGGATCGCTCCTACAACCCGTCACACCTCTAAACAACATTCTACCGCTGAGCTACATCATGGTAAATATGAGATGAATGTGTCAGTAATTCATACCAGGTAGATAACATGCAGTTCACTCTCCAGGACAAAACACCTTCTGGCTCGCTGCAGTTCGGCAAACACTGAAAGCCCTTCGTCAGGAGATAATGCAGAGGCCAACACTGCCGCCCCTAGCTGGGTTGGGTAGAACCTGTCAGATTTCACTCCAGCTGTACCAAAAAAATAATTAAATAAAAGAAACGTTTAGTTAATGATAACTCGGTACTCAGTATTACTGCATCATGTAAACTGGCGTGCAACCATATCATTAATAATGCAAAACCTCTTGATGGTTTTCTAAAGTAGAGTTACATATATATAGAATACCAGGTTACTACGTTTTGATATCGTTGTTATTTGGCAAGGTTTAGATAATGGGGTAACAGGCAAGCTTCAGCGAGCCTGTTACACCATTATCGACCTGAGCCAAATAACAACGATATCAAAACGCAGTAACCTGGTATTTTTTTTATCATGCGTCCCTTTTTAACCATACTTTGATTGTTTTTAATAAAAAAATAAACACATGATTTCCCCCACTAACAGCTGTTGGCATAAATACGTCACAGATATATGTCACAGACATCAGGCTGGAAGCTACGATGATGTCATTAAATTAAAGCCACGATGATGTCATTACCATGACTTGCCAGAATTCATTTCCTCATGACTAGATAACACATACATGTTATCAGGCATTGACTATATAACACTTCAGATTATCATGTAGGTGTTAGCAGGTAACTGGAAGCTTGGTTGCATGATAAATATTTATATTATGTTAAAACAGAAGTAATGAATAGAAGGAAATGGTTTATTTAATGATGCACTCAGCACATGTTATTTACGGTTATATGGCCTCAGACATTGAGGGAAGAAACCCTCTGTCATCAAGAAGTAACGAATGGAGTCAACCCCTGCAAGAAGTAATGAATGGAGTCAACCCCTGCAAGAAGTAATGAATGGAGTCAACCCCTGCAATTGCCTGTGCCAAAAGACAATGCTTTGAAGATTGCTGCAGTTTTTAATTATCTGTATCACTTTTTTTGCCGTGGACTAAACTGAAATGTTTTTAAACAGCATGCTTTTTTACCAAGCACATTTTCTTTATTGTAGAGGTTATACATGTAAATATGTAGTTTATTTTGGTCAAGAAAATTACAAACATTTTATAGGATCTTGTTTTCTCCTTGCTATTTACTAATAAACATTTTGAAATTATACCTTCATCCGTCTCTGACTTCAATGTAACAAACTCATTTTCCTGTAAGAATGTGATGCAAGCCTCTATGAGTTCCCCAGTCTGGCTGTTTTCGGTAGACATGGACGCTGCTAACATTGTACATGATGCATAAGCTGCAACATCTGCAGGGGCAACAGCTACTCCACTCACCACAATCTGAAATGATGTTTATGCCACATCAAACACGTCAGAATTATAAATTTTCACTGTAAACACGAACATACTGTTTAAAAGGAAAGGAAAAGAATGTTTGTTTTAACTGTATCACAGCACATTTTAAAATACAGTTATTTGTTGTTTTAAAGAGACATTCCTGAGTTTGCTGCAATTTTTAATATGTTATCAACTAACAGAGACTTTTTAACGATTTTAATTAAATATCAAATATATTTTTCTGCATAAAACATTAGTGGCTGCATACTAAACATGTTTCTGATCAATCTAATAATTGTACTAGGTTAAATTTAATTTTATTTCCTAAAATATTAATTTTCGTATGTACAAAATTATTTGAGAACAAAATCCAGTCTGGGCTTCTTACAAATATTATGATGACCAGAAACACATTGAATATACAGACACTGATATACTAAACAAGAATATAGATTTAATACGTAAGTTTAATCGTAGAAATATTTTATTAGTCGGAAACATCTTAAAATGCAGCAAACTCGGGAATGTCCCTTTAACAAGGCTGCCCCAAGTATAGTATTCCCACCAAACAAGCAGCAAGGGATCTTGACATGCATTTTCTCATAGACAAGACAGTACAGCTTGTGGTATCACTGGTTAGGATGAGAAAAATAAAACCCAAGTCCATCAAGAGTGATTGATCCTATGGCTCATCAGGCCATAAAAGATATATACTAGGAAATAAAATGAAGTTTAAACAACCATAAACATTCAGACAGCAGAAACTCACTGAATTTGTAAACAAGACTAAGTATTCAATATTCAGCTTTTTTGTTATAAAAAGTTGTTGTGTTTAACAACACCTCTAGAGTACATTGATTAATTAATCATCGGCTATTAGATGTCAAATATTTCGTAATTCTGACTCGGAGTCATCAGAGGAAACCCGCTACATTTTCCTATTGAAGCAAAGGATCTTTTATAACACTTTACCACAGACAGAAAAGCACATACCACAGCCTTTGTCCAGTTGTGGTGCACTGGCTGAAACAAGAAAAACCTCAATCAGCTGAATGGATTTACCAAGGTGGTTCGATCTTGCTACACAAGCACCTCAAGCTAACACTCAACTGACTGAGCTAAATCTCGCCCCCATATTAATATAAAGACTGTTGGTCAAAAACATCTTTAAAATAGCATCTCTATCAAGTGTACTTAACTACAGTACCTCGAGAATGGCTCGCTTCATGCAGGAACTGAGACCCTCGTGGTCTTCCCGTATCAAGCAGCTCTTGACGGGAGGTAACTCCGACTTCATCAAGCTGATCGCTTTTGTCTTCTCATTCTGCTTGCAAATCAATATACTTTCACCTAGAAACAAAACACAAATTCAACTTGTGAATGCTAAGACCATTTACCAACAGATATTTAGCAGACAACAATTAGGATTATGATCTTTTAATACATGACGTCACATGTTGATCGTGAGGTGTTTTATTCCACTCAACTCAAATGTACAACTGGCATGACATTGTTATCTGTTATTTTATATTCTAATATTACTGTATATTAAATACTATCTGGCAATAAAGAAACCACCACAAGACAAAGACCACAAAGATATTAATTAAAAATATATATGCTAAGGTGCTTTTTAAAATTATTATTCTGGATGCTGTGAGTGAGATATTTTGACTGTTGTCATGCAAGTTGACACACTGTATTCACCGATTCATATTTTCTGCTGTTTTACATACAGCACTGACTGAAATAATAGAAGACCAACCAGAAATAGTTTTGATAGAGACTATGATCATTTTACTTTTTCTATACAAATATACATGTAGTATTGACATTTCAGGAACAGTTGTTCAAATAAAAATAAAAACTATTGAAAAAGGACTTACCCTTTCACATATACACATTATTTTGTATTTACAAACATTTTACGTTAAAATATGTAAGTTATAAAGGTGTACCCCATCAGTACTCTAATTAGGCTGGTGGTACATCTGACTCACCTGCTGTGTCTATTCCCTTCCTGCCGGCCCGAC
>JAECMU010132113.1:11934-26944 GCA_016106625.1 Dracogyra subfuscus
CAACCAGCCATCTGTTTGTACGTGATGCTAGTACATCTGACTCACCTGCTGTATCTACTCCCTTCCTGCCGGCCCGACCAGCCATCTGTTTGTATGTGAGGGCCTCGATGACCTTCCCATGGAACATCACTGAGCGGATGATCACGCGCCGTGCTGGCAGGTTCACGCCCGACGACAGGGTTGACGTGGCTACCAGGACTTTGAGGCTGCCATTTCTGAATGCTCCCTCAATGATGTCACGCTCGTCAAAGGTTAAACCTGAAAACATTTATTTATTCACAACTCCTTAAGCAGCATTATCATTATGCGATTGATCGCACAGACTTGTCTCATGCGATTGAAACGTACTGTGAGAACATCTACGTTATGTTGGGAGTCGTGCCAATTAGAACATGTCCTATTTCTCATGACAAATAGCATGTGATAAGTTGCATTATGGAAATGCAGCTTTACATAAAGTCATTACTTGAAAGGGGTGTTAACAAAACTCTTTAAGAGATATTAATTTGATGTTTTATTGTCTCAATAATTATCTTGGTAGTTTCTTAATACCGCTGGTTTATATAGCCATGTAATGGGATTTAATCTATTTTGATATATATAACTTGTGAATTTAATACTGCATTGTATATTAAACAAGCAATTTATGTGGATATTACCATTTTGGACTTTCTAGTTTTTTCTTTTGTTTTTATAAATCTATTTGAGAATGATAATAGTATGGCTTTTTCTGCAGTTAAAATTGTAAGTAAATTTATTACAATAGGCAAGGCTATAAACTGTACCAAAGCCATGGTCATGAATACTTTTCTAAATAATAAGCACATGAAAATCAAGTATGAACAAGCAGATAACTAGTCCAATTCACCCTATAAACACTGAAATAGGAACACGTATTAGCTTAAAACAGTTATAAATGTACTCAAATATTTCTAACTCTTCAGCAGATAGGGGCCTATACATTAAAATCCTGAAATGTAAAAAATTCAAATTCCAACTGCATACAACTAATGACTAACTGTAATTATCTTTATTTTTATAATTAAATATTTTTTTTATTTGTTCTGTTTAATGTCACCACTAGAGCACATTGATTTATTAATCATCGGCTTTTGAATGTGAATCATTTGACATATAGTCTTAGAGAGGAAAGCTGCTACTGTAAAATACTTTATTTTCGCGGGAACTTAATTTTCGCGCTTTTAGGATCCCGTGAAAAATTAAACCAAACAGATTGTGACTGATTAATTGTTGTAGATGACCCGGTCTGTTTTTCTAGAGTAGATAACTTGGGGTGGTAACATGTCTCCACTTTTGGAGATCGCCAACAAAACCGTGATCTGTTGTTTGTGTCAACACCTGATATTGTCACCTGTTTAGCGCCTCTCTCTTCCATGGTCCAATCACCCCTAGGAATGAGTGATACTCCAGTCTGGTCCCAGTTAATTACCAACTTGTCTGGAATTGAATGTTTGCTTACTGTATCGCTCACCCGTTGAAGAAAGACCTACTTTATTTCTTCACCACGCTTTCGCTTTTTAGGAGTATCCTGTGACGTCAGCTTGTCAACTGACGTATTTGCTGCAACTATTGCTTCTGCCTCGTTTTTAGTTTTACTTTCGCATGGATTTTTTGATAAATAATAGTGGTGTTAAAAAATGAAAAATGAAGGAAAAAAACGTTTAATCAAGGATGCGCGAAATATTAATTCCGCGAACATGGAAAATTACACCCCTCGAAAATAAAGTATTTTACAGTATATGTTTTCCTTTTTTTTCATTTTCAATATTGTTTAACGTGCACATTCAGAGCAAGCTGTTATTATATAGCGCACGCCTGTCTTGGGCACACACCTCAGCTATCTGAGCTGTCTGTCCAGGACAGAATAGAAATTAGTGGGTTAGTTGTTATTGTTAGTGAAAGAGAAAAGAGGGTGTAGCGGCCATACACCTACCCAGTGAGTCCTTAAAAACTCGCTCTGGGTGGGAGCCGGTACCGGGCTGCGAACCCAGTACCTACCAACCTATTTTCCGGCGACTTAACCGCTAGGCCACCGAGGCTGGTCTTTTTCCATTAGTGGCAAGTGATCTTTTATATGCACCATACCACAGACATGATAGCACATACCACAGCCGTTGATACATCAGTCGTGATGCACAGGCTGGACCGACAAATAGCCCAATAGGCCCACCGACTGTGATCAATCCTAGACCAAAATGTGCATCAAGTGACCGCTTTACCACTGGGCTATGTCACACCTCCTTCAGTAGATAGAGGCCTACACACTAATTCATACACTAAAATAAAAAAATGCTGAAAAGTCCAGACAATTTCAACTGCACACAATTAACGGCTACCTGTAATTACTATTATTTTTTATACTGAAAGCTGACAGATAAACTGGCTGATAAAACAAATGTAGGCTTCAAGTGTCAAACCTGCATGGTGAAATGCCACACCATATGGCACAGTCTTGCGTAGTGTGCTGTCAACACCAACAGGAGTTCTCTGTAACTGTAGAAACACATCCCGCAGAGCTGTGGCGTTCAGTGGGATCCGAAACAGCTCCGATGCCTTCTGAAAACCTAAACGCAGCAAACAAAAAAAGGTAAAGGTAAGGAATATTTTTATAATGGTACCTCTGCACATTTTAAACTTTGGCTGTTTGGTGTCTAACAGTTGGTTATTTCTACTGCTACTACTACATTGCGACTGGCTATGAAGGTTTCAAAGATTGTTGCACATTATAAATGTTAAATACTCATAATGAAAAATGAGCAAGGGATCTTTCATATGCCCTTTTCCATCCAGGACAGTACACATCACGGCATTTGAAGGACCTAAGTTAAAATAAGGGTAATAGATCTTACGATCCATCACATGTCAGACAATGGCTCTACTACTGAGCTATAACCCACCCTTATCTGGAATTATTTTTACAATTTTATAATATGTCTGTCTTTACTGATAGTGACGGGTTTTTTTTCTCTCAAAATATCAGTTAGAACTCCTTAACAATAGGCCCACCAAGATTTTCGAACTTACCTTGCCCTTTGTCAGCTGTGGCTGTTGGTGGATTTTTCATCATCGTGTAAAATTCTCTGGCGATAGTCTCGCAGAGTTTCTCACACCAGTTCTTGGTTGGACAGAAGATGAGTACGGCATGTCCTGCCAGGACAGTTTCCAGACACAGTGGAATGATGTGGTCCTCGTCGCCCTTGCAAACATGGCACATGTTGATGTCGCCAACCTTTTGCATTTCAGTGTTGAATAACACCGAACCGAGCTTGAGGCACTCTGTGAGGGGCACGGGTCGAAAGTCCGTCCGGAAAACATCGGCGTGTAACCACCTGGCCAGCAGGTCCAGGTTGGGTAATGTGGCACTCATTCCAACTATCTGCACAGGGTTGTAATCATCAGACGACCTGAAATACATCAAAGAAAATGTACAGGAAAAAATAATATATATATTTAAAGCTGCAGACTAGACTACTAGACATTAAAAATCACAGCACTAGATGTTATATTTAACTTCAACATTAAAACACTGCTAGACCTTGCCATTTAAGGGGAGCTATCACTCTCCATCACTCCCCTGAGACTAATTCAAAGTGAGTAATGTTTCGCTCCCCTTAGTGAGTTTATACGGTATCTACAGTGAAACTCCTCTAAACCAGATACCTACGGAACAAAATAAAAAGTCCCGGTTTTAAGAGGTATCTGGTTTACAGAGCTTCTCTTCTACACAGATATTTAAAAAGGGACCATGTTCAGTTTTGAGGGAATTCCGGTTCACAGAGGGTCCGGTTTTGAGGGAATTCCGGTTTACATAGGGTCCAGTTTTGAGAGGTTTCACTGTATACAGTAATATCTTAAAAGGCTCCTCGTAATCTAAGTTAGGGGAGCAATTAATGACTCCCCTCAAATGTTTTAAATGCGAAGCCTGTACTACTAGAACTGAGACTTTCTAACCCCTCCAACTAATAATGTTAAATCTTACACCCTACTACTAGATGTATGGTTTGTGCTATAACAACTTGTTCTGAATGTGCACATAAAACAGCTCACTCACTAGATGATAAATGCCATCACCACCACTAAAATACCAATCAAAATTATATCCAGGTGATTTTCCAGTCTTACATATTAGTTATGAAAATCCCTGGAATAAAAACCATAAAAATGTGTCAGTATTATCGTGACCTGTTATGGTATTCAAACAACTGGTAGAAAAAATGACAATAAATGACCTGTTGTAGATAGAAATATGTATTTACAATTTTACGGAAAAACATATATAATTTGGAAAAGACTATAACACCCAGATTGATATTGATTAAAACAGGTGAAATCACAAATACTAAGCTAAGCAGAGGGGTGGTCTGAGGTATGTTCAATATAAAACTAGGTGTTATAGTCTGTTTCAAATTAGATATCATTTGCAGTAAATCTCATATTTCTATCTATAACAGGTCATTTATTGTCTTTTTGGTACCGGTTGTTTGAATACCATAACAGGTCATGATAATACTGACTCATTTTTATGGTTTTTATTCCAGGTATTTTTATAACTAATATGTAAGACTGGAAAATCACCTGGGTATAATTTTGATTCGAACTTTAATATTAAACTCATACATAGAGAATAAAGAGAATAACTAGTTAATGACATCAGATATCTGCGTTATCCTGTAAAGGTAAAAAATTGAAATTCCACAAGACTCGGCCTGACAGAATAAAGAAGATATCCCACCTCATTAACTAGTTATTATCTTTATCCTGCACACCATACAAATTAAGGTGAAAGGCTTTTATTCTTGTTATTTCAGCCACATTGTACGATGATCTCGAGGTCAAATGAGCAATTTCGTAATGTAGCTATGTGTGTGATGTCACATGAATGACGTCAAAAGCTATATCTTGCTAGTAGCAGGATATGACTTTGCTTTATCCGTCATCATATTCTGTCAATAGAAACAGTGGTTGCAGGACAAATATTAAAAACCACCATCTCATTTTGAGTGTACACAGCATCACAGCTTTATACAAAGACTGTTCTAAGATCCTGCTATGGCCTCAATGACAGCACTAAGATCATGGGCCCCGTTGCACAAAGTTAACTTAGTGCTACGATCACCTTAAGTACGTAAGATAGTTCAGGATGGTGTCTTACTTTAGTCCAGTTTTAGGTCTGCCCTTGTTGGCCACATAGGTAATCTTTGTAAGCAGAAGTTCGAGGAGATATCCACGGTGTGAATCTCCTACCATGTGCAGTTCATCCACCACAATAATACCTGCAATAAAACACACAACCATTAATACCTACAACATACACCATAGCGGACATCAGGTGAAGGAAGGAAGGACAGTTATATAGCATCAGACAAATGGGCTACTCTTTTCGATTTTTTCATTTTTCATTATTATTTAACGTGCACATTCAGAGCAAGCTGTTATAGCGCACGCCTGTCTTGGGCACACACCTCAGCTATCTGAGCTGTCTGTCCAGGACAGAATAGAAATTACTGGGTTAGTTGTTATTGTTAGTGAAAGAGAAAAGAGGGTGTAGCGGCCATACACCTACCCAATGAGTCCTTAAAAACTCGCTCTGGGTGGGAGCCGGTACCGGGCTGCGAACCCAGTACCTACCAGCCTATTGTCCGGCGACTTAACCGCTACACCACCGAGGCCGGTCTTTTCGATTAGCGGCAAGGGATCTTTTATATGCACCATTCCACAGTTGTGATGCACTGAATGGAGCAAGAAATAGCCCAATGGACATCAGGTGAGTGCAATACCACTCTCCATTTTAGTCAGACTAAAAAAAAATTATTTTTGTTTAACAACACCACTAGAGCACATTGGAGAAAACTTGAGGTGTTTTCTCGTTTAAGAATACTTCACTTGGCCTCAAACAAATACACATTCCCTTAAAGATAGTAGTCTGGTCCAAACATCCCAACAGCCAATAGGATGGCCTAAAATTCTTCTATCGAGTCTTCCTCCTTCACATGACAGTAACTTCCTTCTTTTCGTTCACTGATTTGGTTATTTAGGGGAATATGCATTTGTTTGAGGCCAGGTGAAGTAGAAATTATTTATTAATCATCTGCTATTGGATGTCAAACATGATTATTTTGACGTGCAATTTTAAAGTGGAAATCCAACACATTTTTCATTAGTAGCAAGAGATCTTTTATATGCACCATCCCTCAGACAGGATATCACATACCACAGCCTTTTATATACCAGCCGTGATCTAAGACCAGAGCTAAAGCTGGAAAGCACCAAAAGTCACATCTCAACATGAGAAAGTGTACCTTATTCAGGCCACTGAAAATTGGAAAAATAGATGTAGTTTCATTTGCCTAAAGCTCAAAAAGGTTTAGTTTCACACAAAAAATAAAGACTCTAGAACATAACATGTAGGACATCACATACATGGTTATATCATGTTATACAAAATGAAATTGGTTATCTGTAATTTGTTTTTGTAAATTTAAAATTCAGCTTACCCAGCTGGTCGGTGCTTTTCTCCTCTATAAGCCGGTTAATGAGACTGTTGCCCTTCTCGATGGTACACACAGCCACATCAACGGCATTGAAGCCTCCAGGTGGACTATAACCACCCATAAAACCACCGACTCGGATCCCGGCATCCTGGTACAATTGCTGAAAAAATTTTTAGCACAGAAAAACACACAAATATTACTCATCTCAAAATAAAAAAGGAAAGGAATATACATGTATGTCTACTAACAACTCAGCACATTTTGAACAATGGTTTCGTTGGTGTCTAACGTATATGTCTGTCTGTCTCTTAAAATAATTGCTTAAACTCATTTTTAGATCTAAAACTAGACTACAACTGAATTTTATACAAACAGAAATGAATTTTTGAAAGATTATTTGAACAAAAACAAGAAAAAAAAGATTATTCCAACACTTGATGATAGCAGACTGGGAAACGATGGAATAAAAAAAATATCAATTTCAATTAATGACATTTGCACAAAATAACAATAATTTATTTTTACAATAGTTCAGTGACATAGACAGAGATGTACAAGACGACACAGAAGACATCATGACTTGATATTACCTGAAGTGAAAACATCTTTTCTCTGGTGACAGACACGAAGGGTAAAATGAAGAGAGCTTTCTTCCGGGTCTCCAACACCCGTTTGAGAATGAGCAACTCGGCAACCATTGTCTTGCCAGCACTGGTTGGTGCAGCGTAAACAAGGTTACCACCACCTACAACAGCATGAAAGTATAAATAAATTACAATATACATGTAGCAATTCACAAAGTAACAGTGAAAACAATTAAGCACAACAAAGGATAGGGTTTAATTCTTCACAAAGCTCTTTTAAGCAACACTGTATCAACATTACATGTCTTTTTGCATGGTTTTATTGTGGGATCACAAATCTGCAAGAATTTAAGAACACCAACTAAGAGGTATCAGATCACATCAGACAGCTTTTTGTTGCAACTTAACTAAATCATAACATTTTCCATTTCATAACAGTGCACTTTTAAACAATGAAGACAATTTGGATCATTTTCTCTTTTCATAAATGCTTAACCTGACCTTTGACCCATGCCCTCCTCCCCCCTCCCCCCAGTGTTATAGACTAATCTAATGGCTAAAATCCTCCAATGATTCCTGGGCAGGGTTCAGCCAGATTGAGCAGAAAAGCATCCACTAGACTGGTCTATGCATTTCACAATAAACCAAATTGCCATGTTGGGAACCAATCAAAAAGTTTGCGAATGTTAGCCAAACATTTGCGGGTTGAACTTGGGGCTCGTCCTTCTTTTCGAAGATTGCCACTACTTGGGATATCCAGGCCAGTCTACTGGACTCGAGGTGAAAAGCTATAGGTTAGAGATCAGGTTATGTATGAAACAAATATCTTCTTCGCTTTCGTTTCTTCCTTTTATCAGTGTAATACGAATATAATATTTAATAACACAATTTAACCATTCTCCAACTGTAGGCTGGGTTACGAACTTAAGTGTGGGTTTTTTAAAGGATGACCTGACCTAAAACATTTCCTATGCACAAACACTCTGCCTGCCATTCGAACATCTGTGTGATGCCCATACTGTTGTACTGCTTGAGAACAGGTTCGGGAAGACCCCACGACGACAGCATCAGACGAGAAGAATCAGAGGATTCACCAGACACACCTGTCAAAGAAAAAAATTGTAACACCATGAAATAAATACATTAATGTATTAAGATCTGACAAACAGAACTACCTATGGCCAAGAAGGAAATGTTTTAACGATGCACTCAACACATTTTATCTATGGTTATTTGGTTATATGGCCAAAGTCATGGTAACAATTTCTTTTTTAAAGAAAGCTTTAATGTTTATAAAAAAAAATTAAATCGGAAGCAACCTTAATTAATTTTTAACTTATATAGGTTTGCATCAATCTAATTAAATGTATGTCCACTGGTGTTCTATAGTAATAGAGTTAATTTAAAATTGGAGGGTTTTTTTGTTACAAAAAAAAAGAAAAGAGGAATGTGGTTTAACAGACAAAACCAGGCTACCACCGCATACAGGTGTCTATGTTAATATTTTAAGTAGCATCTTTTAAATACTGTAGATCAAGAAAGTTTTGCGAGCAACAAAGTTTTGCGAAAACTGCGAATAACTTTATCCACGCATTAATTTGATGATTTTGCTTGAAGTAAAAATTCAACAACAAAATTTTTAAACAATCAATTTATTTAACATAAAAATAACAGTGGAAGGAAACTCACAAAATCAAAATGTATTGTTCTTGTAATCCATAACAGTTTATCGCATGACTGAAAGCAAACACGACAACTGCCACCCACGAGTGACGGTTTCTTTGTCCTTTGATAACAGGTCGATGCAGGACACAATCCACCGGGCGTGAATAGGTTTGATGACACTGAATCGTAGATCAACCGGCTTTTCGTTTTTTTTCTTTCAAGTTGTCAGCTACAATGTCAGCATACCGAGTGTAATAATTCTAACACTTTTGTTATTTGCCTACTTTGACTTTATGCAACATGCACTATTTCCGGTTTAAGTGTCATCAGAGGAGTCTTATTGTGTTTAAAGTAATCGCAAGCATGTCTTCAATGAAATCCAATTAATGTCCTGTTATTGTTCCCAGTAATGGATATTGTTTTAGTGTTTTAAGATAAGAGCTGGAATTGTGAGTGCGGTGGACCGTATCGGTGATCAACAGTGACCGGAACAAATCATTAGTCCCGGTGTATTGTCAATGTGTGTTTCTTTATTCATTTGTCGTTCTCAGTTCCTTGTAACAAGTAAATTGTACGCTGCTATTTTAGAAGATAATAAAATATTTATGTGTCTACGTCTAAAATCGCAAAACTTTTTTTTAAGCTCTAGCTTACATCGCAATACTTTCTATACGCAGTTTTAGCTGCTGTTGGTCTCTCGCAATACTTTCATGACGCAATACATAATTGATCTACAGTAAACTGGAAAACATATTTTCTCTAATCAATATTTAGAAAATGTTGCAATAACTGTCTGTCCGTTTTTGGTCATAAGGTCATTTTAAATAACATAAAAATAGTCCATTTCTAAAGCTGTATGATAAAAATACCAATCAAAGTAAGGCATGTTGCTAAAAAGAAATTAACTTTGTTAGTTACATAGAAACGGGCAATAAGCAAATATAAATTCTAAAAAAGGCCTAACCTACGATTGTGGAGAGTTTATCAATCTCTCCCTCTTCTGACTTTTTCTCTGAACCAGTCTCATTCATCTGACATGGTACAGTGGAAATCTCGGAATCCTCAGTTGAAATGTTTGTCAAAATGTCTGTCTTACTCCTATCCTTATGGTCTCCTTCTCCAGTCTCGTAAGAGCTCTTCGTGGAGCACAGGTTTTTATCCAAGCTGTTTGTATTTTTCTGACTACTATTTATTATTAAACCAAAAATTCCAGGAATGGTAGATGAACCATTTTCAGGACCATCTTGCTTTGATCGGTTTTCAGATTTGCTTTCATTAAACTGTGAGGTGTCAGTATACCAACATTCTTTTCCTTTTGTGTTATTGTTCTGCTGCAAATCGGTGAACTTTTTACTTTCACTACCTCTGTTTTTAATGGTAGTAAAATGTATCCCAGAAGATGATGACTTATGTAGACTTTTGTCAACTGAAATATGAAGTGGCATCACTGATTTATTTACTTTTTTAACACTGCCGTTATTCTCTAACCCACTGCACTTCTTTTTGTCTGCAGGGCTATTCGATGGTGTTAGTGATTTGTTATGATGGGAAAACAACAACAAGTCTTTTTTCTTCAAAGATTTATTTCCAGCTTGTCTGGCCTCTCTTCTCCTCTTTCCACTAAGAGTTATCCCCACTTGGACAGGCCTATCTCTACTTTTAGATAAACCTGCAGAGACATTACTAGACGTCTGCTTCTTGTTAGACCAGATTCCATTGCTTCGTTTGCAGCTGGTTATGGGTGTACTACATACAAGTGGTGATTTGGTCAATGACAGATGCTTCCTTGGAGATTTTCCTGATTTGAGGTCTTGCTCCATCAACTCAACAGCAGAAATTAAATCTTCATCGAGATCCAAAGTAAATGATGTGTTATTGGTTGTATTTATCACTGATGAGCCACACTACAAATAAAATATAGACTAAATTAAAAAAAAAAATAGATTTTTTATCATATAAATAAAAAGTAATAATTAATGAAATGAAATATTATACAATACAGTATTTGAAAATTACTTGAATTCATAATAATAACTGAAGTATCCCACCATGTTTATTGTATTAGTCTGAAGACTCATCTCATTCATTACGAGTTAAAGTACCGTAGAAGGCTCCTTAAGGCTGTCTACAATCGATTACAAAAAATATGTATAGTCAGCACAGATGTCACAAAGTAGCTTAGGAACACATTTTATTTACGGTTATATGGCATCCAGACATATGGTGTAGCTTATGAAATGCTCTGGCTATTAGTTTATGCTTACCCCATTCTGAAGTTGATCCCCTATGCCAGTGCTTGTAACCATGGCAACAACCTTCCTTGCCGTCACTGTCACTGGCAGTCGACCGAGACGTTTTGTCGTCTTGGCACTGACTGCAGACGGCCCGTGAGTCTCTTCCTTGGCAGTGTTTCTTGAAAAGGATCCTGATTTTTGTTGTCTCCATGTCTGTGTGAGCTTTTTCATGCTCTGAAAGTAACTGATTAAAACATGATGCCATAAATAATAGTGTACAACCAGGTACCCAGTGTTCCGTAGTGAGAGAACAAAATCAAGAAAAGCTACAGATAACTTTCCTGAAATGGTGCTAGGTTTGAGCAATCATGCTCTTAATTAGAACACTTAATTACAATTAAATTTACAGTTAAAGTCAGGTCAGGTCAAAAAAACATTTGCATGCCCATATCCACTCAAGGTTCCGGGATGCCCACACCGGGTCCAGTCTTTGGTATGACCAGTGGTCAATCCAAGTACAGAAGTGTGTTGTCTTTGTCCACGACTTCTGCTTCTAACATTTTTAGAGTCTAGACTCAAATATCTACTGATGTTACAAACAAGCATGCAGTTTGTATGGCATTGCCAAGATGTTAAAATCTCACTCTTTATTACAGTCTCAAGTCTAGTTTTATATGCAACGATTTTAACAATACATGTAATAATATTGCTGAAAAATACATAGCCAAATAAAAAAAATGTCACCTAAAAAATGTAACAAAATATGAGCATGGAGCCACAGTTGAACAGTTACCTAGTTAAATTGTAAACTGTAGTCTTATGTTAAGAACAAACCTAATCCCTATGCGTTTTGTCACATACTACCGGTATATCTCTAATGAATAATTTATCCGTAGCTGGTTAAAGTTAAGTTTGTTTTGGTTAACAACACCACTAGAGCACATTGATTCATTAATCATTGGCTTTTGGATATCAAACAATTGGTAATTTTGAGAGTTTTAAAGAGGAAAAACGCTACATTTTTTTCATTAGTGGAAAGGGATCTTTTTATATGCACCATCCCAGACAGGATAACACATACCACGGCCTTTGATGTACCAGTTGTGATACACTGGCTGGATTGAGAAATAGCCCAATGGGCCCACAGACAGGGGGGTCATTCCATGTCAAATCACCCCAACAAATTGAAAAATGTCACCTCACCCGCTCCGATTTTATAAAATAATTGTATTATATGGTCACAATAAAGTTTCACTATTATATAAAAGGGATATTTTAACAACAGCAATAAGGTGCAGCAAATAACAGATCTTCACACCTTCAGGAATACCCATTCAGTCCCGAAATCTCTACTGCATATCAATTAAGAAAGTATGACTCTGCAATACATCTAATTAATATTGTTTAGACAACATGTTGGGCTAAATTTTCAAGGCGAGTTAATTTTAAGGTAACCTGTCCCACATAGCCAAATTCAAGGTCAAATTTAATGGCATTTTTGAAATCCTCGTGGAATTACCTTTCTAGAAATATCTATTTCATCAAGACTGACCAATTGGTTACTGCGATATGGTCATTTGAATATTGGTGGCGACGCCCATTTTGGTCAAAATCACCAAATTTGGGCGGGTTATATCTCGGAAACCAAAATCGGAGAGGGTGAGGCGACATCCATTGGGTGATTTGACATGGAATGACCCAGGGATCGATCACAGACCAATCGTGCATCAAGCATGTATGTGCTTTACCACTAGGCTATGTCGCACCCATAGTTGATTAAAGGGTTACCTGCATGCAGTTATCACTCTCTTCCACCAATGTGTTATCCACCTAATTCTTGTTGGTGATTATTTTCTGCATTTTCACCTGCACTGAAATTACAAAACAAGTAATTTTTTAACGGTTATGTCATCATGTAAATCGATGTCAAGACTTTAGATCTGATCTAATCTTTTTTCATGCAAATAGCTTAAATTTAAAACAATATGGACAATAGCAATGAATTAACGGACCTTTGGAATAATTTCTGTTGTAATGAAGAATTCCATTATTTTAAGATGCCCACATGCCCTGATATTAATGTAAGTTAAAACTACAAGATAAATTTTGATTTTGTTCTAGAAATATTTAAACTAATTATAATTTAAATGTGATTCAGTTTTTATCATAACT
Organism: Dracogyra subfuscus; assembly: GCA_016106625.1. NCBI lineage: Eukaryota > Metazoa > Mollusca > Gastropoda > Neomphalida > Peltospiridae > Dracogyra > Dracogyra subfuscus. Next base: position 25,102 of record JAECMU010132113.1, read on the forward strand.
ATTATTGTTAAAAAGTAGGTCTACTATAGTCTGTCCCACATGACACTTTTATACTATGGAATTTACTACAAGTTCTGAGTACAAGTTCAAGGGATCTTTTATATGCACCATCACACAAGACATCAGCCCTTGAAAATCGGACAAGTTTGCAACGGCAGTTAAGTGCTGTCGCAAATAAATTTTGCAACGGCACTACGGTGGCAATTTTAAAGAAAAGATTAATGCTGTCAAAATTCTTAATATATGATCCACTGTTGTAATAATATGCTAAAATATAACATCTCAACTTTACTTTCGTAAGCTTCTATACTGGAATAAACCAATAAATATTTATTGAGGAAACTGAGCTACACACGATAATAAATTTATGTGGGGTTTTTCCTGGGATCTGTAAATGGACAGAGTTGAGAGAGAAATGCCTACAGACTTTTCACCCCTCACAGATTTGCGACGACAATGAAATGCTGTCGCAAATCAAGTTTGTGATAGCCTTTGCGACGGCATTGCCGATTGCCTTCGCGAATTTCGAGGGCTGAGACATCATAGCACATACCACAGCTTTTGATATATACCAGTTGTGGTGTAGTGGCTGGAATGAGAAAGAGCTCAATATGGGGATAGATCCCAAAACTACCATGTGTGAAGTGAGCGCTTTACCCCTGAACTACGTCCCGCCCCCTTTTTTTTCTAGAAAGACTCGGTTCAAAACCATCAAAACCATTGAAGCGGAATCTGATGCTGTCAAAATACAGAGTATGTTCTATGTCGTCTGCTGTCAAATCTGTAGTTCATGCCAACACAGACATGGCTAGTTCAAATGGATGTATTGACTTAATGTGCATCCTGATAGACATAGTTCAGAGGGATGTTAAAAGAGTGCTTCTTTAAGTTAACAAATGTATCCACTTAGTGGCTTAATCATAGTTAATGTACCTGGTGCACTATCATGTGACTATGCCATACCCTAAAATCGATGGACGATGCCCAACCGACTATTTTGGTAAAATTCTTAGTCGCTCATAATCAACAAAGATCACCATGAGCAACTACTAATTTTAACCATAAAGCAAAGTTATTAAAATAAATTACCTTTACCTTCAAATTATCCTACGATTTTATATATGTCACGGAAACAGGTGACTCGAGGGTTCTGAAAATGCAAGTTAGATGGAGATAATGACGCTTTACAATTCCCACTAACGTAGGTGTTTATGTTCAAATCAATATGTTTACTGACTTCGATACATATTCAACGATAAATGATGTACGTTTAGCATATAACGTAAAATGTGACTACAAACTACTTGAATTTACCGCATCTTTCTGATCGACCGTTTCCGTTATTTGGTCAACCCATTCGGAATACCACGGGCGATTTCGGATTTTCCGATGTGATTCGAGGAATCGGCCGAAGAATCCCGATGGAAAGTTGGCGCTAAATTCGGGGGAGCTCAGTAGTAAAATCGGAGGACGAAGGACCTGTAAACAAAGGTGTGTAGGTACACGTACAACAAACCCTGCCTAACTTGTTTGTTATTATAAGTACGAGAAATCTAATTATTGCTTAAATGATATATTATTATTTTAATAGAATATTTAAAATCCAAAATTTGTGTAAATTATCATTATGTGTATCGAAAGTCGTGTTACTACTCTTACTGTCTTAGCTCTACTGTCCAGCCTGTTGCCAGTGTTGGTTCCCGAATAATACACTTCACATGTACATATATTCTAATATTGATTAATATTAGGTTTTACGGTTCATTTTGTGAGTAAAATACACATCCTTAGGCTTAGCTGCTGTTTGTACTTGTCATTTAGTACCCTTCCCTCCCCCCCCCCC
>JAECMU010132118.1:0-22375 GCA_016106625.1 Dracogyra subfuscus
TGTACAGAGTGCCATGTACGTGTATTGATTTATTAATGTTGTTATAGTCTGCTTTTAACAAGCAAAGAAAGAGAACATCGCCAAGAAATGTCCACTGTGTAAACTACCGAACATTGGTCAGACTAAACATAACACAATATTTTCCTTGGTGGTTTCCTCTAGGTAAGGGTGCAGAATGCAGTCCAGTGGTAAAGTACTCGCCTCATTCGCTGTTGGTATAGGATTGATCCCCATCAGTGGACCCATTGGGCTATTTATCATTCTAGCCAGTGTTCCACAACTGGTGTATCAAAGGCCATGGTATGTACTACACTGTCTGTGGGATTGTGCATATAAAAAATCCCTTGCTGCTAATTGAAAAGAGTAGCCCATAAAGTGGTGATGGTGGGTTTTCTGTCAATATCTGTGTGGCCATTAACCATATGTCTGAAGCCATATAATTGTAAATAAAATGTGTAGAGTATGTCGTTAAATAAAACATTTCCTCCTTCTTCAAAAATGATTTAAGGATATTAATGATTTTGTTTTCTTGAGGATTCATATTCTCTTAATAATCTAGATGATATCCTTTACTCATGCTGACAAACAACTGAATCTGGAACATTTTAACAGCAGGATATTCCCTAGGAATTTTTATATTTCTTTATACTGGGGTGAAAAAAAATAAGAAAAAAATATGTCAAAATGATACAATGTAGTTGAGAAAATGAGTTAAAGAAAAAGAAAGCAGTATATTTTTTATACAGTTGGCTTAAAGTTTCAGAAATTAAATGCATTATTTTTATTTTTTTTACTTGGTATGCAATAAAAACAGATATTTGCAGTGCTAATTAGATCAAGACGAGGAAGTAAAAGAAGGAAGTAACATAAAGATAATGGCTGGTCGTACAAAAGAGAACAGAATTGATTTTACAAGTTAAAGCAAACATTAGATTTTTTAAAGGATTATAGCCTACGGTTTTAAAAATTACATGTATTTTATTTTATGTTTTTTTTACCTGGTGGTTATGAAACATAAACAATTGTGTGATAATGACACGTGCAGCTTGTAAAAAGATTGGTTTTGTTTATAACACTAATGGATTTTTACATTCACCACATATTTCAGTGGTTTTTGTTTTAGATGCACGAAATATTTCAATGTGTTACAGACACTATGATATCTAAAAGCTGATTCTGGAGCCACTGGTCTGAAGATTTGAAAGCATTATTCTTCTTTTGCTTAGCTAAACAGTTTTTTTTTTTTATTTAACCACACATTTCTGGAAAAAAGTGGAGTCGAATTTACATAGCCTGTTTTTCTTAAATACAGGTATTTAAATATTGTAAAAAGTTTGTTTTGTTTAACAATTCCATGAGAGCGTATTGATTTATTAAACATCGGCTATTGGATGTCAAACATTGGGTAATTTTTTATGTACAGTCTTTAAAAAAGAAACCTGCTACATTTTCCCACTAAATTTTACACTTTACTTTAACATGTTTGTTACTAATAACATTTGGCTGTTATAAACAATTTGATAATGATAAATAACCAAAATCTAATGTGGGAAAGTATATATAAAAGATCCTTTGCTGCTAATGGAAAAATGTTGCAGATTTCATCTTGGACTATACGTAAGAATAATCAAGTGTTTGACACCTAAAAGCCAAATTTTTAATCTATAGATGTGCGATAGTGGTGGTGTTAAACAATCAGAAACTTATCTGTGTTAAAGTACTGTTACTTAACAGTAGTTTGTGTCGTAGCAGTGGGTTTGTTTTATTTCTGACATACTTGACCATATGTTACAGTTACATGTTTGACATTATATATTTGTTAATTACTAAACTGCTATAAGGAAAAAGTAAGTTTGTTTTATTTAACGATACTACTAGAGCACATTGATTTTTTATCTTATCATCGGCTATTGGACATCAAACATATGGTAATTCTGACACTTTTTTGTATATATATAGAGGAAACCTGCTGTTGCCACATAGGCTACTCTTTTATGATAGGCTACTCTTATGATAGGCAGCAAGGGATCTTTTATTTGCACTTCCTGCAGGCAAGATAGCACAAACCATGGCCTGTGTTGAACCAGTTATGGATCACTTGTCGGTGCAAGTGGTTTACACCTACCCATTAAGCCTTGCGGAGCACTCACTCAGGGTTTGGAGTCAGTATCTGGATTAAAAGTCCCATGCCTCGACTGGGATCAGAACCCAGTACCTATCAGCGTATAGTCCGATGGCTTAACCATTGTGCCACTGAGGCCGGTCTGCTATAAGGAGTCACTAAGCAAACATTTTCTCTTTCTTTCTTTTTTTACTACATATATATATATATGCTAGAAATAATCTTTAGACAAATATTTTTAGCGTGTCCAGTTTTTAAAAATCCTAAATGTATGTACACTGCTGCACTGTGTGTGTTTTGGATTGAGCTGTGAAATTGGCAAATTGAAATTATCAGCACAGCATGTGGTGATGGATAATCAAGAGTTATCTCCCATGGAATGTTAATTGAATTTTTTTTGGGCAAAATGGTGTGAAAGCTAAAAGGTAAAGAGAGAAAAGAATATTCAATTCCTGTTTTGTTTTGTTTTTACAACTGACATTGTAATTGGAGTTAACAACAAAGACAGGCTTGACCATGTATATGTTGGGTAAATGATGTTTGTACTGGAGTAATAACACAAATCTGTAATTATGGTCAAACTGCTTTATTATTATCACTAGAAGTGTTGGCTGTTTTAGAATTTAGAAAGGGGTGGCAGACAACAATTTGTTTTGTACACCCTCCAACAAAGTTTTATTATTTTTCATAATAGGTAGGAAGGAAGGAAATGTTTTATTTAATGACACATTTTATTTACGGTCATATGGCATCTGACATATGGTTAAGATATAAGTACAAGAAGGAAATGTTTTATTTAATGATGCACTCAACACATTTTATTTATGGTTATATGGCAACTGATATGTGGTGAAGGACCACACAGATATTGAGGGAGGACACCTGCTGTTGTCACTTCATGGGCTATTCTTTTTGATTAGCAACAAGGGATCTTTTATATGCACCATCCTATAAACAGGATAACACATACCACAGCCTTTGATATACCAGTCGTGGTGCATTGGCTGGAATGAGAAATAGTCCAACTGATCCCAATCTGATCACGCATCAAGCGAGCACTGGGATATAAGCACAAAGACCAAATATATTGCAGCAGGCCAATGAGGTACATGTGACATGTAATAATTACATTTCCTTCTGCTACATTCCGTTTGATCAATTCTGAAGTAATACTGTTCAATCCTGATGTTCCAGTTATTAAACATGCAGTGAAACCTTTCAATACTGGACACTCTGTAAACTGGGATTCCCTCAAAACCGGACATTTCACAGATTCTCTTTTCAAAAACCAGGACAGAACTTAACCTTTCTAAACTGGATCCCTCTTAAAACCGGACATTTGTCTTGTTCCCAAGGGTTTGACGTCCGATGATAAGCTGTTGATAAGATAAAAAATCAATGTGCTCTAGTGACGTCGTTAAATAATACAAACTTTACTTTTGGTCCCAAGGGTGTCTGTCTGGTTTAGAAGGGTTTCACTGTATAGATGTTTGGCAACAGGCCTCCGGATTTCATGGAAACCATAATTTCTGGTAATGTGTCGATAATATGTCTGCATAATCGCAAAACAGAAATTTTGTTAACCATTATCATGTAACATAATCCATTATTACTACAGTTTGTAATGGGTTCCAATTATCACAGAGACCAGAAACATAAAAGTGTTTCCCATAAAATTAGAAATTTTGAGATCTGAGCCAAAAAACCACCCCAAAACCATATTAAATGCATATATGAATAATAAAACCTATTTTCCTGAAACTACTTTCTACTATGATTACAGGTTTTATTTGTTAATAGCTTCTATTAGAAAACTTTTTTTTTTATCCCTGTCTTAAAATAATGTACTATGATCATTCCAAAAAACATTTATTTTATTTTACCAATATTCGTTTATCATGAAAAAGTGTCATTTTACTAGTGGAACGAAAATTGGTTGTGCCAAATTTCTATGAGAAAAGCTACTAGAGTGACAGACCATTGACGGTCGTGATGGACATCAAATGAAATTTCTCTTCTGTGAAAGAAGTATAGTATTTATCTGTGAAAAGCCAGTGAAGCCTAATAATATGGTATCTCCCCAAGGGAAGCAACTGTCTTGGGCAGCTGTGAAAAGCAATTACTCTTCACTGTCTTGCAGGCCAGAAAGCTTGTTGCTCCCTCCAGTGCCTGCCGTGTGCTGTATGTTTTTTTAATAATGAAAATACATGTACAAATTACTTACGATTGAAAAGGTTTCACTGGTTCGCTTGAGAATAGCCTAACTTAGGTTAATCGTAATTAGGATCGTGTTCCGGAAATGCAGTGATAGCGTGAAGTATCTTATTTTGGAATGTTTGGTCTGCGACCCAGGGAAAATGTGTTTCTTCAAAGAAAAAAAAAGGGAAGCACATGTTGCTGTGAAATAAATTGTATTTGAATAACTTTACTGGATTTAATTGACTGTGGAAGACTTCTATATAGACACTACTGTGCTCATTTATATTAGATGTATTAACCCATGAAAGGTTAAGTTAAAGTTTAGTTTGTTTTTTATTTAATGACTTACTAGAGCACATTGATTAATTAATCATCAGCTTTGGGATGTCAAATTAATTCCACCCATAGCCATCACAGGAAACCCACTACATTTTTCAATTAGCAGTAAGGGATCTTTTATATGCACTTTCCCACAGACAGGAAAACACATACCACGGCCTTTTACCTGTTGTGATGCATGGATTGGAAAAAGAAAACAAAATCAGTTGAATACATCCACCGAGGTGTTTTGATCTTTAGTAACAAGCACCTGAAGCGAGCACTCAAACAACTGAGCTAAATCCTGTCCCTTACGAGAAGAAAAGAAGAAATGGTTTATTTAACATACCCCATCTCAACACATTTTATTTACGGTTATATAGCGTCGGACATATGGTTAAGGACCACACAGATATATAGAGAGAAAACCCGCTGTCACCACTTCATGGGCTATTCTTTTCGATTAGCAGCGAGGGATCTTTTCTATGCACCACCCAACAGACTGGATAATACATACCATAGTCTTTTATATGCTAGTCGTGGTCCACTGGCTGGAACGAGAAATAGCCCAATGGCCCACTGATGGAAACCGACCACGCATCAAGCAAATGCTTTACCACTGAGCTGCATCCTGCCCCACCCCTTACCAGAGACTATACTACAGTGAACACCTTCAAAACTAGATGCTTTGTAAAGTGGAATTCCCTCAAAATAGGACTTTTTAATGATCTATGTTTAAACATCAGTATAAAACAGTACCTATCTAAACTGGATATCCCTTAAAATTGGATTTCTGTTTTGGTACTGTGGTGTTTGGTTTAGACAAGTTTCACTGTGTATCAAAGAGTGGTACATATCTCTGCTGTATATTTATTGAAGGTTTCACATCAAATACATCTTCTTGCCAGTTAAAACCCCCACCTGTCAATGTTGAAGTGCTTTGTGTCATCAGCACTAAGAGTGGAAGGTAATGAGTTCACATCCTGATACTGGCTCTGCTCAGAATGAGTTTTTAATGACTCGTTGAGAAGATCTGCATTGAGCCAGGGCTTGAACTTAACAACAGCACCGACGGCTATTGCCACCATTGAGATATAATTTGCTGTGGGTAGAGAGCATCATTGGCGGCAATTTCATGCCACCAGATAAAAATGACTGTCAGTAAAACTCCTCAATGATAGGAAAAATAATGATATCTGCCAGTATTTAACATTTTAAATATGTCAACATGCAACAAATAACCTTTCAGTCATATTTATATGCTATAAAAGAGATCGTTTAAAAACTTGCTAGAGGCAGGCTAAAAATTGCTATTTGTTGGCCATTTCACTTGAGGCAATAATTTAAAAAAATGCTGTGGGTGACAAATTCGACAAACGTTCGAGCCCTGTTGAGGACAATAATCAGTTTCTCATTTGTGAGTATTTCCTACTATATGTATACAAAAAGAAAGAAAGAAATGTTTGATTTAATGATGCACTCAACACATTTTATTTATGGTTATATGGTGTCAGACATATGGTTAAGGACCACACAGATATTGAGAGAGGAAACCCACTGTCGCAACTTCATGGGCTACTCTTTCTGATTAGCAGCAAGGGATCTTTTATATGCACCATCCCACAGACAGGATAGCACATACCACAGCCTTTAATATACCAGTCGTGGTGCACTGGCTGTTGTGTGAAATGGCCCAAAGGGCCCACTGATGGGGATTGATCCCAGACCGACCGTGCATCGAGCGAGCGCTATACCACTGAGCTACGTCCCGCCCCTATATGTTTTTTTTTTGTTGGTTTGTTTAACGACACACTCAACACATTTTAATTACGGTTATATCGGCGTCGGACATATGGTTATGTCGAGAAAAAACCCCAGTGGTCAGCTGACGGGGATCGATCCTAGACCGACCGCGCATCAGGCGGGCACTGTACCACTGGGCCACGCTGCCCGCTCGCCCCTATATGTATACAGACAAAGGTAACCAGACCCTAAACAAACTGGAATTTTGTGCAAACTGGCCAAGTTTCATGGTCATATATTTTATCAGTTCTAACATATTACAATCTTAGACACCAGATCTTGTCTAAATCTGATAAATATTAGGTCTCCAGTGTGATTTGATTTAAACCAGTTTCATTGTATATAATTTTCAGCACAGTAGTGTAGCACCCTTCAGAAATATAAATATTTTAAAAATTGAATCCACCCATGATCATTAGTAGTGGGATGTATCGAGCTAGATCATTAGAAAACTAACATCAATCTGCTATTCGTTTTAATTGTGACATGGACACAATGATGGCCAATTCCAAACGCATTTCCAGCCAAATTGTAACTTTGATGATATCAGTTGTTCTGTTTGCACTTGAGAAACCATGAATAAAAAGCGACTTGTTTGAAAAGCATGTGTCACAACATGTGTCCTCCGTTGGAGGAAACTGTGGCATCCACAGACTGAAATTTAATACATCATCAAACCTGGAACACAATGAACAATTTAACAGCATAATAACAAGAGAACGCAGGCCCTTAATTAAAATCATTTGACAAATGATTACAGGGTCACATCAGAGAGTGCTGGTGCGGTTGGGGGAAACAGGTTAGTGATAAGCGATGATCCATTAATCATCTAATTAAGACAGGCCGATGACACAAGAGCCTTGAAGGGTGTCAGCTTGACAAATGGCTGCTTTTCAACAGTTTAATTATGCCTGGTCTTCCTGGGACCTGGGAGGTTACACACTGGCTGTCTGTTGATGATACTAGGGATATGGCCAGGACAATAGATGATCTGGCCAAGACTTAAGGGCCATGGGAACACGTGGAAGGTCAACAAGTATATTTGTGGTGCTTTAACCTTTTTGCTATAAGTTGTGTATGGTTCATAAGAAAATGGAAGGTCAACAAATATCTTTGTGGTTCTTTAACCTTTTTGCTATAAGTTGTGTATGATTCATAGAAAATGGAAGGTCAACAAATATCTTTGTGGTTCTTTAACCTTTTTGCTATAAGTTGCGTATGGTTCATAAGAAAATGGAAGGTCAACAAGTATCTTTGTGGGCTTTAACGTTTTTATTTTTACTATAAATTGCACATAGTCCATAGACCATGTGGAAGGTCAGCAAGTATACTTGTGGTGCTTTAAAGTTTTACTATAAGTTGCACATGGTCCATGGGAACACTTAGGTCTATAACTTGTGTAAAAATAATACAGTCAGTTGTTTTTGTTGGGAGTGATAAGTTCTCTGTCATTGTCATCACCTGCAAATATAAAGTAATCCATTAAAAAAATTTGTTGGTACATATAATCAAACGAAACAAAGAACAAAGGAAAGAAGAAATGTTTTACAATGCACTCAAAACATTCTAATTAGGATTATATGGCATCAGACAAAGTCGAAAGTACTTTTCTAAAGCCTTTAAAAAACATTCTTGGCATTTGTTTCCTCGTATCTTACAGTGTTCCCTTGGGCAATAACCTCTGTAAATCAGCCATCTGTGGTCAGAGATCTACTGGAATATTTGAAAGTTTAACAGGTATAATTGAGGCATGTTTGTTTTTACAAAGTTGAAAGAAATGGTACAGTCAGACATGCTTATATAAACTCCTGGCAATAAGCAGTAAACATGTTTAAGATAACAGATGCTCTGCTAGTTGAATGAAATGTTTGGAAGATCAACAAGTACAGCATGTGTCGGGTATCCATCCACCTCTATAAAACAGTCACCTGTCTTAATACAGTAGTCTGCTAATCCATAGAAACATTTGAATGTCAATAAATATGATTTTGGTGCTTTTACAGCATTGGAAAATTAATAGTCAAACGTGTAGATTGTGTCAGCTCTATGAAGCAGGTACTAGACTTGAGATAATGGGTGATCTGAGCCCGTGTTTATAAAACTTTTATAGAGTCCAGATTCCAACTCTAATGACATCTCACACATACAGTTGTCACGACATTAGTGTCTGACTCTGTTAGAGTCTCCAGTCTAGACTTTAAAAGTTTTATAAGCACCAGGCCTGGTATTCTGCTGGTCAGTTAGAACATAGGGATTTTAGAGCTTCACAAATTGATCAGTATAGCAGGATTGAATCACCTCAGTGGATCTATTTAACTGATTGGGTTTTTTTTTCTCGTTCCAACTAGTAAATGGCTGTGGTATGTGCTTTCCTGTCTGTGGGGAAAGTGCATATAACATATCCTTTGCTGCTAATGGAAAAAAAGTAGAAGGTTTCCTCTGGTGACAACAAGTCAGAATTACCAAATAGTTGACATCCAATAGCCGATGATTAATTAATCGATGTGCTTTAGTGGTAGCGTTAAAGAAAACAAACTTTTATCAATATAGTGCTAAACAGCCACTTTCGTGTAAAAACTGTGACAACTTAAAAAAAGGTCATTTACATGAAATGATGAAGAAGAAAATAATAGTAATAATATCTTCCACTGTATATTTATAAACACTTCTATTTTAATTTAGAGATTACTTTATCATCGACAGGCTATCTTATTCAAAATTAAAAAAAAAGAAAGAGCAATTTAAAAAAAAAAACCCCACAAACCCCCACAAACACTAAAGGAAAAGAAGAAAAAATTGATTATATAAGAAAAAATAACAAAGTTATTTTGTAATACCTTTCAAACTATGAATAGTATTGTTAGTGTTGTTTATGACTTTAGAATGTATGTGTATTGAAAATGTGGTATGTAACGGGGATTCTGTGAATAATAAAAAAAAAAAAAAAAAAAAAAAAAAAAAAAAAAAAAAAGGTAATAGTATCACATATGAGGGATAAAGTCTTTTACAGTTGTATTTTTAAACTTTTACAAATTATAGATTTCTTAGTACTGGAGTTTGATGACTCCTTTAAAACAGTTGAAACATGTTCCATTCAGGATTCTTATTTTAGGACTTTTACATCAAAAGCTGTGGTATAAAGTGTGATATCCTGTCTAAGCGTTTCTGTGGAAATGTGCAATGACAAAATCCCTTGCTGCTAATTAGCTGATATATATGGCAGTGGTGTATATCCAAGTTTTGCAATATTCTAGACCGAATTGTCTCAGTCACTGACAAGGTGGGAGTTAAATTAGACCAAATGCTTGCCATATATGCGATGAATATAGAAATTAGCCCAGTGGTAAAATACTTGCCTGATCTGTGATGAATCTAAAATCAATCCTTACTGGTGGGCTCTTGGGCTATTTTTTTCTTCGAACCAATTCTCCACCATTGGTATAACAAAGGCTGTGGTATGTACTATCATGTCTGAAGAATGATGCATATAAAAGATCCTTTGTTGCTAATTGGTGGAATCAGGTTGTCTCAATATCTGTGTGATCTTTAACCATTTGTCTGATGCCATATAACCATAAATAAAAAGTGTTGAGTGTGTTGTTAAATAAAACATTTATTTCTTTCTTTCCATAAACTAATAGAACATGTGTTGAGTGTTAAATAAAACATTTCTTCCTACCTTCAGTGATGCACTATAACACCTAATGGATTCTCATTAAATCATCTTAGCTCATAATACTTGCAGATTAAATAATTTGCCTGGTATTATCATTAACAGTGTCTTCGCTTAACTGGGTTTTTTAGTTGCCATCCGGGCAAGTGGTGACAGCACTTTCACTTGCCTGGTCCTATTTTCACTTGCTGGAACACTATTTTCTAAAATAAAATATTAAAATATTGCAACAGATTATAAAAGAAAACACAAAAGAAAAAAATTTGGTCGCCAGGCGAGCAATCTTACTGTGGGTTTTCAGTTGCCCATCATCGTTTTCAGTTGCCCATCGTCGTTTTCAGTTGCCAGGAGAGATCGGGCGACCGTTAAGTTCGAACCCTGCATTAAAAAAAAAAGTATTTCCATTGTCTTTATCACTATACATAACCAACACGTGAAGCCAAGAATGTATAGGTGTGGAAATCTTCTGGTGTATTTTCTCCAAGAGATTGTCATTTAAGTGTGCTAGTTAGCCATATCGGTAACATTCTGCCACAACTGGTCCCTGCTGTTGAGAAGAATGATTTAGAACCGTTGGTGAAACATGATGAAAGCTCATCGTTTAATGCCAGTAACTCGATCATTTCCTATTCCTGTTGGAAGTTGTTTTTTCCTAGACACTGATACGCTCACGTGGGTAAATATAGTGAGTAATAAAAGCTAGAACATACCTGTAGTGATTTGTCTTGTGTGTAAATGGCAAAGGAGTAGGTGTTAAAGGTTGTCGGTAATGCAGTTTGGGCAATTTCTGTTGATGGAATCATCGAAGATAATGCAGTTGATGTGGTCGTACTGTTCAACTAAGAGTTGTTTATTCAGATATCCACAGTGTACCTGTTGAAATAGACACTAATAAAAAATGACCCAATTTTCTCTTGTTGACAGTGAGCATCTGCAGCTTTGGTGGCAGCAATGCTAAAGGTGGTGAAAGTGAGGACATATGGTACATAAGAAACAGCTTGTTAAAAAATGTGGTAACAGTGAGTTCTGGAAATAGCAAAACATTGTCAAAAATAGTACCAAAACAACCAAGACTGAATGGTAAAAGTTACAAATGGGCCCATACATGGAATATCATCCCAAATCAACTCCCCCCTCTAGTTATTTAGGAGTGTCTGGTTCATGCTGACACCCCCCCCCCCCCCTTCTCAACAGTAAAGACTAAGATTTTAATAATACTTGTAATTTCGTTTGTTATTTTACCAGTCATTGGAGAAATTAAAATAAGACATTAAGACATTTGTTCACAAAACAATATGGTTTAAGGTTAGCTCAGCTCAAAAGTAAAGCTTCAGCATTTTGTATTTCTTTTAATGCTATTCTTGCTCTAGTGGTGTTGTTAAACAAAACAAACTTTGACATTTAATTTCATTCTTTGAATTGATTAAATGACATCTCAGTAGGGTTAACTGTTGACAAACAAAAATATCTTCCTTAGTGTAATGTATTTAAAAAATACAACATTATTTTGCTATTGAAATATTGACTTCTTAGCTAATAATTAAAATATAACAATAACCAGTTACAGCATGGGAACAAAGGAATGTGTTCCAGCTGTGACATTGGTTTTCATGCAGTTCGTTTCGATGAAATGAAGTCATCCATAAACAATATTCACTTTGCTGTAATACAACTCGCCTTGTTTTCAGTTAGTCTGTTAGCAGGCATTTTATTCTATCATTTTTATTTTTCAAATAATATTATGCTGAAAGAAAAAAATATTTTCAAAAGCATAATTTGAGATTATTAGTATACATGTAACAAAGGGATGTTGGTTTGCTGTAAAACAGTATATATTGATTCAATAGCTCAATTCAATAGGCTCGACAACCATTTATTCAGTATTTTATTGTTAAGAAAGATAAGATATATTTTATTGCAGCTATATTCATTCCACCATTCAGTCAGTATTTAATTAAGATAGATAAAATAAATTTTATTGCAGCAATACATTCCACATTTGGAACAGTGTGCAAATAGTACAAACAATTGGTAAAAACATTACGTGAAAATGAACAGTTTGCAAATAGTACAAACAATTGGTAAAAATGTATTACATGAAAATGAACAGTTTGCAAATAGTACAAACAATTGGTAAAAATGTATTACATGAAAATGAACAGTTTGCAAATAGTACAAACAATTGGTAAAAACGTATTACATGAAAATGAACAGTGTGCAAATAGTACAAACAATTGGTAAAAACACAAGAGAATATTTCAAAATCTTAGGTAACAGGAAGTCAATTCACATGAGTTTACATGGGTAACCGATTGTTTGGTTATGTGAACATAGTTCTCATAACCGATGTGTTACTGTTTGGTCTACCTAATCCTAAAATACTTGTTACAATGAAGCGGGCAGCATAGCCCAGTGGTACAGTGCCAGCCTGATGCGCGGTCGGTCTAGGATCGATCCCTGTCAGCTAACCACTGGGGGTTTTTCTCGACATAACCATATGTCCAATGCCGATATAATCTTGTGAATGTAATGTGATGAGTGCATCGTTAAACAAAAACACATTTTTTTTTTTTAAATGCTACAATGATGTTTAAAAATATATATTTAAAAATGTAAACTGATTTTCAGTTTCAGTAATTATTGATATACAGGGGTCTAATTTAATGCTATTCCACTATTCCAAAAATAGTAAATTTCAAAACAGAATAGTAAAACAATTCCGTCAGAAGAATGAAAATAAAGCACGGAATACCGAAAATCGCCTGCGACTATTCCGCTTACAGAATAACACTTTTTCTTCAGCTACATTTTTTTTGCAGAATATATGATAATGTCAATACCGAAAAACACTGGTAATAACCTCTATATATCTAATATGTATTTTGTAATGCTGTGTACATGTATTAGAATGAGACAAATAAACACATGCAAATTCACACTGAAGTACAGACACCTAAATACGGTTACAGGAAACATTTGTTTTCAAAATCATGGTTAGCAATATTACTGTTCGACTGAAACTTATGTAGTGAATCACGACATGATGCAAAATGTTCCCAGGACTATTGAATACATACATTGTTTAATACTTCAGGGGCCAAATTTACAAAGCTCCCTTAAATAGCATTGCATATCATCCTTGCATGTCGTTTTGCATTTCATTGTGAGATCACAAAATTGCAAAAGTTTTGTGAATTTAGACCCTGTAATTTGGTTGTTTGACTTAATCGATTTCGTTACAACATTTGAAAATTTGATTGAATGTTTTTATTTTAGAATGAGATACAACTTGGTAATAGAATGCTTAACAAAAGGGGCAATGGATTGCAGTATTGATCCACCTTGGTTTTGCTTTTTTCCATCCTTTACACTATGACTGGCATTTCACAGGCTGTTAGCGGGCAGCATAGCCCAGTGGTACAGTGCCTGCCTAATGCGCGGTCGGTCTAGGATCGATCCCGGTCATCTAACCAACGGGTTTTTTTCTCGACATAACCATATGTCCGATGCCGATATAACTGTAATTATAATGTGTTGAGTGCGTCGTTAAAAAAATAAAATAAAAAATAAAATAAAAAATAAATAAATTCACAGGCTGTTGTCCTTACTATGACAAACTGCACATTAAAACAAGGAAAGGAATGTGTGTTCAACAGCACTTGAACACAGGTTAAACTAAGGCTATTTGATGTCATACCACAGTCTTTGATATATCAGTCATGATGCACTGGCAGGAGTGAAACATAGCCCATTGGGTCACCAACAGGGATCGATCCCAGACCGACTGCACATCAAGCAAACACTTTACCACAGGGCTATGCCCCGCCCCTTTCTATGATGAACGGCATAGTAAAAACATAAAAGGAATGTTTGTTTAACGGCACTAGAGCACAGTTTAAACTACGGCTATGTTGATGTCATACCACAGCCTGTGATATATCAGTCATGGAACACTATTCAGGGTTTTATTTCTGAAAATTGACTTGACTCCCATGGCTTTCAACTTGGGAATTTTTGCGTCGTTTTACAAAATAATTGGGAATTTTGTGTTCCCTTTCAAAATCTTGTTAAAAGCCACAAACATATTGATTGTTGTTTATTCTTATCGAAAGCGATCAATGATTTAATAAAAAGCAATAGAAAAGAGCTTCAAGAATATTAAAAGGAAACAAATACAAATTGGGAAGTTTTAGCATTTATATTGGGATTTTTCTAAACTCCAAATTTAGGTGATAAAACCCTGCTATTGTTGGGCCACTTTGGTGGATCCATTCAGCAGATAGGATTTTTTCTCATTCCAACCAGTGCACCACAATGGTCAAAAGTAAAGTTTGCTTATTTAACGAAGCTACTAGAGCACATTGATTTTTATCTTATCATCGGCTATTGGACATCAAACATATGGTCACTGGGTTCTTTTCAGAGGAAACCTGCTGTCATCACATAGGCTACTATTTTATGACAGGCAGCAAGGGATCTTTTATTTGCACTTCCCACATGCAGGATAGCACAAACCATGGCCTTTGTTGAACCAGTTATGGATCACTGGTCGGTGCAAGTGGTTTACACCTACCAATGGAGCCTTGGAGTTGGTATCTGGATTAAATATCCCATGCCTCGACTGGGAACTGAACTTAGTACCTACTAACCTGTAGACCGATGGCCTAACCATGACACCACCGAGACTGGTCACGATTGTCAAAAGCTGTGGTATGTGATTTCCTGCCTGTGGGAAAGTGCATATAACAGATCCCTTGCTGCATTAGGACAAATGTAGCAGGTTTCCTTTGATGACTACAAGTGGAATGACCAAATGTTTGACATCCAATAGCCGATGATTAATCAATGTGCTCCAGTGGTATCATTAAACAAAATAAATCTTTTAACTCTAGTTGAAAGTGGTGTATAAAGGGTGTATACCACCAAATCAAATCCCATAGACGACAATAGTAACATATGTGGCTAAAACTCCTACCTGCAGCGTATCAATCAACATAAACGTCACGGATATAAATACTACCACCCCTCACACTTCAAGTGATCCAGAGAAAATTGGGGGTTAAGCTGCTCGGTTCTGAGATAACGGGTAGCCTCTATGACTACCCTAGTTTCGCACAAAATTTGAGCACTTTTTTTTACAGGTACCCCATACATGTTTCAAGCACAAGGCTACTTGACACATTGGTACTAGATGAAATAAAATTGCATATTTTTTTTACCCAGATAAAACTATTATTTTTTACAACCAACACACTCACATTTATAACCAATCACAGGACTTGTGGTGTTTGCTTCTCTTATCAAAAGTTGGGTGCACCTCGAACTTTGACCAAGCTGGAAGTTATTTGCTTTAGTACTACCTAAAGCCAAACAGATTTACCGAGGAGAGTTCATACCTATAATCCATCACACCAGGTAAATGGTCTATCAATGACCGTCAGCTAACCACTGGGGTTTTTTCTCGACATAACCATATGTCTGATGCCGATATAACAGTAGTTATATTGTGTTGAGTGCGTCGTTAAAAAACACAAAAAAAATTTTTTTTTATATATATATATATGCACCGCCATGTACATAGCAGGGACCATTTTATTCAGTATTGCATCATGATTCACTTCGCATGTTTCAGAATTGCTACACATTTTATAATATTAAACAGTAGTTGCTAATCAATTTTCAGTTGACTGGAAATATTGATGACCAAAATGTTAAAAACTAAATGTTCCCTGCCTAATTATTTAGAAAGATTGGCAGTGAAATAAAAAAAATTTATTACCCCAGCGGTCAATATTTTATATTTTCCATATTTTCTCAGTGAGAAATATTCTGCATTGGTCTAACGAACAATACTATTGGACAGTTTGATGCTTACAAACCAATGACTTTGTCGGTACTAAGTATGATGTCATCACGATTTAGCAAATGCCCAAAATGACATCAAGTAGTTTAAAGAGTTTGTATTTACGTCTCTGTTTTTGTGTTAAATTTTGTAACAAAATGACATTTTAATGCAATTCCTAATAGATTTTGTAGCAGAATAAATGTTTTTGTTTTGTTTTTTTAACGACACACTCAACACAATATAATTACGGTTATATCGGCATCGGACATATGGTTATTTCGAGAAAAAAACCCAGTGGTTAGCTGACAGGGATCAATCCTAGACCGACTGCGCATCAGGCGGGCACTGTACCACTGGGCTATGCTGCCTGCTGTAGTAGCAGAATAAAGAAAACTTTTGTTTTTGAAAATTATCTATGAACGTGATTTAATTAAAAAGTTATAGCAGTTCTCAGATCAGTGTGTAAAGTGGTTTACATCGTTTCTATACAGATTGGCCTTCGTACATGTGCACTGAAAATAAGGCTTTTAGACAAAAAAAAGAGCTGAGGTAATAAATAGAATAACAAACTCTGTACCAGTTATTATTAAATTTATGTCCCTCATGAAATAATTTTCATTTGTAACTTGCTAAAGCTTGTGACATCTGAACATTATTTCACTCGGGACATAAATTTGATAATAACTGGAAACTTGTTTATTATCCTCTATGTTCAGATATAAAGGGTACAAAAACATTTACACTTGTCTTAAAACTTTGTAAAAAAAAGAAGTATATCCTGTAAGTCTATAAAAAAAATATCCTTTGTAACAAAATAGCCTATAAATTGTAAAGCAATTAAAACTAAGTGAATTAACTGCCATGAAACTGTCAGTAGTATATAAAAAAATATGTTCAGCAAAACATTTACACTTGACTAAAACTTTGAAAAGAAAAATATTTTCTGTTAGTTTGTAAAAATATTCTTTATGAATTGAAAAGCAATTAAACCTCAATAAATTGACTGCCACGAAACGGAAGTAAGAAAAAAACAAAAAAACAAAAAATAGTTGAGTGGAAGACAGACATTGAATTTATGTTACAAGACAGTCTTTTTTTTAGGAAAGCAAGTCTTCAAAAATATTCTTTATGAATTGTAAAGCAATTAAAACTCTGGTGAATTGACTGCCACGAAACGGAAATAAAACAAAAAACCAACAAATAGTGGAAGACTGGAAGAATGCATTGCAGACATTGAGTGGATGTTACAAGACAGTCTTTTATTAGATCAGTGAGCGGTGTTTACACAAGTACCACATACCTAAATAAACACCTCTCCTCCATGTGTTATTCTTTTTTCTTATATTCAATAAGGAATGTTGTCTTAACCAAGTTTTTTACCAACACTTCATCTCATGTGTCATGAGATGGTGACAGGCCAGATTCATCAAAAAGAACTCAAACAGAAGGCCTGCAACAACTTCATTCAGATGGGTGTACATATAGTGTAGTGTAGTGTAATGGTGCATTCCCACGGTGCCACTTGTGGATATAAGCTGTATAAAAACATGAAATATGATTGAGTGAAAGGTAACAATTTATTGTGTGAATTAGACTCTTCCCCCCACCCCCCCAGTCCTGTCTTGGACAGAACTTTCTGGCAGTTTGTGCCCACAACAGGCATGCTTGAACAATTTTGTGATTGAAGCACACTAAAAATGTCCTATACCCATTTTCTCTATGACTGATGGTATGTGCTGTCCTGCCTGTGGGACTGCATTTAAAAGCTCCCTTGCTGCTAATGGAATAATAGAATTGGTTTTCTCTAAGACTATATGTCAAAATTACGAAATGTTTGACCTTCTATTGCCGATAATTGATAAATCATTGTGCTCTAGTGGTATCTTTAAACAAAACAATCAGTAACTTTAATATTCTGTATTTGTAGGAAAGGAACTTTGTTTTATGACTATACATTTCATGCTTAAAATAAATGACTTTAATGTTTAAAGAGGAAGTGAACCCCTTTAGTTCTGCCTCTGTTCCTTTGGCAGTCATCTGTTTATAGCTGGTCAAAGGATATGGTATTTACTATCCTGTCTGTTAAAAATTGCAAATAAAAGATCTCTTGCTGCATTAGAAAAACAAATGTAGAATGTTTTTTCTGATGACTATGTGTCAGAATTACTAAATGTTTGACATCCAATAGCTGATGATTAATTAATCAGTATACTCTAGTGTTGTGGTTGAACAAAATAAACTAACTTTTATCTGTATATCAAGTTTTATTTCTGCTAACCGTAATTACAAGTAAGCAAAATTTTAATGTTGGCACATTTTAGACTACAGCTATTTGGTGTAACATTGGTCAAGATGAGAGAGAGGAAAGATGTTGCTTCTATGAAATCTGAACAACAAAATCATAATAGATGATAAGAGCTATATCTCTGCACAATGCAGATTTTAGTGGACATTTGGCAAAATAGTGAATCTCTATCTGGTGCCTTGTCTATAGGACAGCTACTCCCGAAGAGCTACTCTTATCAAAAACAGTAATAGGCAAGAGATCTTTTATATATACTTCGTACACACTTGTTGGTAAGAACACCATGTGTTATTTATGATAACACATACCCTGTTTACACACGTATGTGTGTTAACAATTTCAAGACATAGACCAGGTCACCAATACCATATATCCAATAAAAAACACCACTATGGAAATCGATTACATTGTGATGTATAGTTAACCTGACAATCATGTGTCTGTGATGTGTAAGTTATCTACATGTGCAAAGGGTTATAAATATATTTTAGTCGAAAAAGATGTTAAAATTAGCTTAAAACATGTTTTTTGATATATAAGAAATAGAATAATATATTCATGTCCGTTTGATACCATTTATCACACCTTGTTTAAAAATGTATCAAAGTTGCTGGCGCTTGATACATTTTAAAACAACTCGTTATGAGATAAATGGTATTTAATGGCCACTCATATATAGAGTTTATTACATGAGTTTATGTTTTGTACTGATTTTACGAAACGAGTGTCAGGAGTTTTGTATTGCCCGAGCGAGAGCGAGGGTAATACATGAATCCTGTCACAAGTTTTATAAAATCAGTACGACTCACACGTGATTGTAATAATTTCTTTATTATCCACATTATTCAAAATATAAGCTAGGACCATGTCAAAACTAAAAAGAGACGATGAAATGACATCATTTTCCAAAATGACATCATTTTTCATAAGCATTTACACCGGAAAAGCCACATTATGACGTCGCTTCCCAAAATTACGTCATTCGATGTGCATGTGAAATCATTATGACACATGGGTCATACTGGTTATATTTCCCTGAATATCTGTAACTACATGGATAATAATATTCTCTTATTTCTCCATAGACAGGTTGGTATATAATGATGGGGTGGGATGTAGCTCAGCTACTAGGTCTAAATTAACGAGCTACTCTTCGACTTACTAAATCAAAACCTACACCAGCTCCGGAAACTTTCCTTTTGACAGACCATTCAAAATTGTGCCAAAATTCCTCAATCAAAATTGCACACCTTTTTTTCTATGGCATATTAATTGCTCCATTAAAAATTCCATAGCACCACCACCAGCCACCCCTGCCTGCTACCAACTTTGTCGGGCTGCTGGTGCTCCCTTGCACGTGCCAGTGCAGGCGGTCCGTCCTCTCCCACCCCTACCTTTCCTGTCCTGGAAGGAGGAGCTTGCCCGTGCGCTACAACAGCTTGTTCTGAATGTGACCGTAAAACCCTATGACATACATGACGTAGCAGAACACTCGTCTGAAGGGCTTTGATTTCAGGACTGAACCTACTAGATGGACCCAGTCACTGCAGATTAGGTGTTTTCCCCCATTCCAGCCATTGCCCTACTACTGGTATATCAAAGGCTGTGGTATGTGCTGTCTTGTCTGTGGGAAAGTGTATATAAAAGATCCCTTGACACAAATGGTAGAAATGAAAGAAAGAAATGTTTTTTTCTTTAACGACGCACACAACACATTTTATTTATGGTTACATGGCGTCAGACATATGGTTAAGGACAACACAGGTTTTGAGAGGAAACCCGCTGCCGCCACTTCATGGACTATTCTTAGGTCGATTAACAGCAAGGGATCTTTTATTTGCACTTCCAACAGGCAGGATAGCATAAACCATGGCCTTTGTTGAACCAGTTATGGATCACTGGTCGATGCAAGTGGTTTACTCCTACCCACTGAGCCTTGCGCATCATTCACTCAGGGTTGGGAGTCGGTATCTGGATTAAAAATTCCATGCCTTGACTGGGATCTGAACCCTGTACCTACCAGTCTGTAGACCGATGGCCTAATCACAACACCACCGAGGCCGGTTGCTTTTGAAGACTGCTAGTAAAAATTATTAAACGATTGGCATCCAATATCCGATGATTAATAAATGAATTTACTCTAGTGGCATTGATAAACAAAAGAAACTTTAGTGTTGCATAATATTCTGGTAGTAATTTTTTCTCCACAGATCTGCTTTATAGCAAGACTTAATGATTTACAAAATGTTTTTTTAAATAGATTGAATTTTGTCAGGATAATAAATTTTGTCACGATAGTAAATATTACGTTCTCCATTTTGAGGTAAGTCTGTAACGGTAAATTACACACACAAACCGATTTGATTTTCCACTTGTCTGATTAAGAGTCTGGCTGCGTGGTGTAACTGCACGGTGTGTTAACAGACGAGTGTCAACACCAGAAACCCATAGATGCATTGGCGGCAGTGACTGGAGATTTCGTTTGTCCAGCCAGGGATTAGCCACGGGAACGAATGGCTGTATTGAAAATCATTGCCTGTTTATCAATCTTGGAAGTGAATTTCAGATATTTCTCATGTTTATCTGGCATTCAGGCTTACCCCTGTGTCATGTGTGTTCAATCCATTACAAGCAATTTTGTGTATTTGAACGGCCGCCTAGCCAGTTCTTGCAGCGCCATTGTTGTGGGCCCCGATATTGGCACGGGGAAACATTACTGGTCTTCCTCAAATACTCGCTCAAATACGTTTGGACTCGATGGAGCTGCGTGATTAGGCAGTTAAAATACTTGTAATGTCAGATATTGGTAGAACGGTATGCTGGCTTATCAATCAAAGATATTTCCTGTTCGTTAATCATACGAGAGCGGGCTATTTCCAGGCTGTAGTGAAAATGTTAGAGAGGTGTATTTAAGAGCTGTTACAGAAATGATATAAAAGATAGCTCTTCTAACAGTTAAAGGAGTCAGATAGCTGCGCTGCAAGTCTGTTATTATAAAAAGTAAACGGAGAAAAGAAAGAACATATTTCTAATTTTAAAGCAGTATGATCAAATGTTTGATTATGTTATAATAACAAAAAAACATTACATTATAATTTTAAAACATTTAAAAACAATTACTAATTATTATCCATTCCAACCAGTGTTCGCAATTGATACAGCACATTTTGCTACGAGTTATTGTCTCTACAAAGATACAGAAAAAATATCCCATTGTTTTTAAAATGTGATAACTTTAATCCCAATTTTTTTCATTGCTAGCAGTTTAGGATTGATCCCCAAAGTTGGGCACATTGTACTATTTTTCTTTATAGCTAGTGTACCATGCTTGCTATATATATCAAAGACTGTGGTATGTGCTGTCCTGTATGCGGGATGGTGCATATAAAATAACCGTTGCTACTAATAGAAAAATGTAGTGGGTTTGACCATATGTCAAAATTACCAAATGTTTAATAAATCAATGTACTCTAGTGGTGTCGTTAAACAAAACAAACTAACTTTTTTTAATCAAAGACGAGACAGTCCATACCTTTGAAGTACTACTTGTGGAGAACTGGTTAAGACACAAGAAAGAATCAGTCTCTTGAGGATGATACATAATCAGACAGTCTAGGTAGCACTATACCAAATAAAGTTCAAAGTGCACCCAACTTTTGATAGCACTGTTAATACTACCAGTCCTGTATTTGTTGATAAATGTGATGTTATTTGTTGTCAATAATTGTAAGACAAGCAATGTATCACTGAGCTATTTCCCACCCCTGAACTTAAGGGGTGGATGGATGGAGGGGGAATCCACTGGTATAGCAGTGAATTCCTTCCCACATTGTAGACCATAAGTTGCTATTTATAACCTTATGTTTGACACCCTATATCTGCAGATTAAACAATGTGCGGAAGTGTTGTTAAACAGACAGTGATCTGTCCTCATTTCTCACAGTATATATTTATTATATTTACAAATTGATTGGGGCTGGCAGAGTAGAATATAGCCCATTGGTAAAGATTAGCCTGATGCATGGTGGTCTAAGATCAGTTCTCATAGCTGGACCTATTGGGCTATATTTCTCATTCTAGCCAGTGCACCATGACTGGTATATTAAAAAG
>JAECMU010132142.1:0-13336 GCA_016106625.1 Dracogyra subfuscus
ATGTAGCATCAGTATACGACAAATCAAGCCAAAATAAGTGGAGTAGTGGGTTGAAAACAGTTAAATGTTTGCCTTCAATCCAGTTAATCGTGTTTTGGGGGGTTTTAATTTTTTTTTTAAAGTAACCCATCAATTCCTCACCCCAAACAATTTCATAATTTGCGCCATGTTGTTGTTGTTGCTTTCAGCATCATGTTAAATGCTTGGTGTGATTTCTGCTTGTAAAATGCCTAGGCTAAGAATGCTGACTGCACAGTATATTCCATTTGTAAAATGTTTAAAAATGTTAATAAAATTAAAAATTACAGTCTTATTAAAATCCAGCTAACTTATTAAATGTCACCTCACAGTTTTACAAATATATATATATATATCTTACATTATCTAACAAATATGATTATTGTAAACTAATTAAGTGTACATTTAACTGCAATTTGCATAAAAACTGCATGTTCATTTCCTGCGATTATAATCTGCATGTGTGACACTGACAAAGATAAAGGAAATAACCGAAACTGCAGTTAGGTATTCATTGATGCAAACAACTTTTGTTTTTCGACAAATTTACATCAAGATTTACTTCTGAATAATTGTATTGTTTAATGACCACAATGTCTCTTGACATGTGGGTCTCAGCTGACTGAAGCATGACGTATATTTGCGCCAAGAGCTTTCTTCAGTTTAGCCAAGGAACGTTCTTCCTAACGTTTGCACACTATTTGATTGGTGTCCGTCATGTCCATCTGGTTTAACATGTAGTGAACATTTTGTTTTCACTCGGTCTAGCTGAACCCAGCCCTTGGGATAGCCTATATGCATTTCGGCCCTGAACGGTCATGTGTACTCAAATTAACATGCATTGTTGGTTTGTTTTTATTACTTTGGTTCAAAGACTTTACTAAGCAAACGTCACATGTATTTATTTAGGAAGTGTTTTACCTGTTATAGTGATTAGGTGTGCTTTATATACTGTTATACAAGTTGTTTGCAAGAGATAATCGACTGCCACGCTCATACTTGTGATAATTGTTTTTCTAAAGCACTTCAAATCAAGGTGTAGCGGCAATTGATTTAAGGTGCTTCCACGCTGTCAAAGCACTTACTTTATGAACCAAGGCGTGTCGGGCAACTACACCTAACGGTTCTGGGGAAACCCCAGCTGTAGATCAGCTAATGTTGATTAAAATTAGGCAAAAAATAAAAAAAGTCATGTCTACTTACAGGCATTTGTGACAAGCTGTCTAGAATTTATGTCCATTATTCCCAATAACAATGGTTTTCTTATCAGAATGGGTTTTTTTTAAAAATTAACTACCAATTCATATCCCAATATTTGGTGATTTTCAATGTTGGCAAATTAATTATCAAATTTGCTGTCACAATCAGCTCTTGATCCCTAAAAATTACCAGGATGTTGTTGTTAAGCAAAAATACTTGCCTTAATCCTAAATTTTAATGTATATTCCATTAAAAAACAAAAGCTAGCATGCTGTTATGTAAACTGTTTCCTTTACTAAATATCCATTTTTGTTAAGTACTGTGTCATTGTTGTTAAGCAAAAATACTTGCCTTAATCCTAAATTTTAATGTATATTCCATTAAAAAACAAAAGCTAGCATGCTGTTATGTAAACTGTTTCCTTTACTAAATATCCATTTTTGGTAAGTACCGTGTGCAAAACGGTGGACACGTGAATTGGGGATTGCAGTGTATAGTATGTCAGGCGAGATATCTCACCTGCAGTAGTTAGAAGATTAAACTAACTTACAAATTAGTTTTTACAAAGTGAAAATCATTAATAAATTCATGCTGGAGGTAATATACTCAGTAAAGTAATAAAAGGCTCATAGACATTTTGGTAATTTAATCTATCATAAAAACTTTGAATACATTTTGACAATTTGATGCATGCTTTGTAAAATCAAAAAACCCCATTAATCACGATTTTCTACCTAAAGATAAATGTTAAAAAAAAAAAATATTGATCCTTAATTAATTTTGCCAAGTATATTATGGGGATGTGATGACCAATTAAAAATAATAGTTGAAATGACCTTTTATATTCAAGAAACTCTATACCATACTTTAAAAAAAATGTTTCAACATTTCAGATCAGATCAAGTCTACTTTAAGTATATTTTAAGTATACCCAGAAATGAGCCAAAAAACCTGGAAACCATTTCCTTATCATTTAATAATTATGTTATTTAACAAAAGACAACTTACCTTGAGATCACTGCCTTCAAGAGTACCAATACCATTCTCCCAGTTCATGGCAGAAACCATGTCAAAGTCACCTTCAGGCTCAGGCTCCCCAGATTTCACTTCACTAACATCTTTGCCTTCTCTGACATTCAACAAGTTGTTTGCTGGAGTGTCATCATGGCAGTCATTGGACACATCAGATTTTCCACTCTGGCTTTCATCTTGTTTCACTGCAGTATCAACAACTACTGCTAGTTTTGCATCGGCTGATATAGACTCTGACTGATTTGTTTTCATAGTTACATCTTTAGATTTGTCTGGTTCAGAATTTTTCTCAGGTTGCAGTGCGTCTCTTTCCTTGACTAAAGATAAACCTGAAAAATCCTTTGCTTGATGGTTGTTCTGAAGCAGAGTAACGGATTCCTTTGGAACTGAATCCAGTGACTTGTTCTGGACTAGAGGTTCCCTTGGTGCCACAGATTCTGCTTGGT
Organism: Dracogyra subfuscus; assembly: GCA_016106625.1. Lineage (NCBI taxonomy): Eukaryota > Metazoa > Mollusca > Gastropoda > Neomphalida > Peltospiridae > Dracogyra > Dracogyra subfuscus. The sequence continues at coordinate 2,697 of JAECMU010132142.1, forward strand.
TACTGGTTGATACAACTGACTGCACCCGAGGTGATGGATCAGCCATTCCTTTGAGCACAGTAACAGTGTCCACATTAACTTCATTTGGCATAGCAGACCTTGAATCATAAGACACAACCGAAGTCGATTCAAATGGTAGTATCTCCACAGGAGGAGCCTTCATTGGTTCTGCATTTAATGCATTCAATCTTTCTCTGGACAAAGCAGCAACTGTCAAAGGTTTCTTGGCTATATTCAAAAGTTTGTTTTTCTCTGGAGAATTCAAGTTAGCTATTTTATCCGGAGACTTCTCTAGCTTTCTTTTGTCCTGACCAAGAATTCTAGGTTTGGTCTTTATCATGTCTGGATGCACTATCCTTGGTTTCTCTTGTTTGGGACTAAGAGCCTCAGATGGCGACTTGAGTTTGTTGGAGACTTGTTGTTGCTGCACTAACAGATGGACAGCTTTTGTTCTGTCTTTAACTGAACCAGGTGGTCTACCTCGTGGTGCCTTGCCAATTGTTGTGGCAGCTTTACCTCCTGGGGGTCTCACTAAAGATTTTCCAGAACTGCCAGGAACCAAGTCTGACACTGTGACAGCAGCTGATTTTGTCCCCAGTGCCTTCACTGTGGATGCAGATGATTTAGATGACACTCCTGGTGATGTCTGGAGCACAATCTGCTGTTGCTGAGGCTGGACTCCAGATTGTACGGTCTGCGGCTGCAGCTGAAACGTCACTTGAGATGACACTGGCTGAAGCGTCACCTGTTGGTTTGACACCGACTGTAGGACAGACTGGTTGCCAGCAGCCAGCATTTGCTGATGTGTCTGCATTGAGATGGGTTGGGTACCCGCACGGGCAACAAACCGCGGCTGCATGCCAACGGTAAGAGGTTGTCTTGGCAACAAAATGTGTTGCGTGACAGGAAACTGAGAGATGTGGTGCGATCCCATGGCCTGTTCCTGTAATGACTGTCTGTTCGAGTCCTGGGTCATGGCTCCAGATGTAGGGACCTGAATTGCTTGTGTGGGATCTATGCTAACGGTATGTAACTGTGCTCCTCCTAAAGACTGGGGGATCTGAAGATGTCTTGTAGGATCTAGGCTTAGAGAGTGCAGCTGTGTTCCAGCTAGAGATGCTGGGATCTGGATCTGAATAGGCTGTCCTATTTGCATCTGTTGTCTCAGATTGGCATCAGATTTTGAGAGACCAATTAAGGATGACTTCTGGCCTGCAGCAATGGTCTGGATGGGGACCGGTGTCTGTCCAGGGTTATTCATGGACAGAGTGGTGGCTTTCATGGAGAAGTTAGGCTGTGTCTTGATCTGAGTCTGTCCTCGAGGTGGCATAGATCCTGGATTGGGGATTTTTAGCTGTGTGTGACTGGTCTGTCCAACAAGCTGTGGTCGAGATGGACCTGCCAAAATAAACGGAGGTTAGTAAAACATACAACTGATTGTGTTAGAGCAATAATTGCAAATCAACAATAACACAATTTAGTCCCTGTAAATTACAGTCACTATACTGGAATATCCATTTTTCATAATCGCACATTATTTCTAATGTTAGTTTGTAGAGAATCAATCCTGCTAACAGTTTTACAGCTGACAAACAGCTCTTGTCTGGCAAGCTCAACATTAACACGGGTTAAAATGTTTTACTAAACAGTCTTTGCAATAAATGTAAGGGCTATAAATTTCACCAAAGTTACGTCAAGAAATGTTGTACCCTAAATATGTATGGCAGACAATCACACCCAAATTAACCTGATAACCACTGAAATATTAAACCTTAAAATAAAACTCTTAATATCTACAACCCATCAGATATGCGACTCCTCATCAACACAACTAGTAACTACATCATGGCTTTCAAATTTACCTCATTGTGCTCACACAGACAGAGGGAAATGTTCCTACTAGCAATATCTAAAATCCTAAATATCACTAAGCATCTGCATTTAAATAATTTTGAAGTTCTTAGCATTCAAATGTTCTGTTATCATTCAACGACATGCACATATTATTAGACCACCAGGGTTAACATAACAACTACTAGTAATATTGTGTCAACATCAAATTAACATGTAATGTCTACCAGTGTAAAACATTTTTCGGGGCTCACTGCCAGCCAAATTAGTCAGTTGCTAATTTTTATACAAAATGGCTACAATATTTAGTCTTTGGCTAATGAAATTCTCTGTAAATTAACCACATTTTAATAAATCTTTAAAGGAAATACTCTACCTAGATCAATCTAAAAATTGGCAAAAGTAAACTTTGTGTGAGCCCTGATACACAATAAGGTAGAATCCCATATGGAACTGACACATGATCTAATATTTAAAACACTGTCAACTGCATGGAGATGAATACTATTACATTTTTCAATGAACTAAATCATAATACTCAATATGTAAAAATAAATGTGTGAACACAACACAGATGAAATTTGTAATGCAAAACAACTGATGGATGATTACCCTTCACCATGGTTACGGGACTGGCATTAGTAGCTCTGGGATTAGCCACCAAACCAGGGGCTCGTATTTGGGCTGGACGTGTCCCTGGCTGTTGAAGAATACTGCCAACCTTATGATGGCCTTTCAAATTGATAACACCTGCACAAAGTATGCACAATATTATACATATATTCCAATCACTTTTATTTTTATCTATTGCATTTAGTCAAGCTCTCATTGAATACAAAATAGTAGGTCCTAACACCAAATGAGAATAACAAACCAATTTATTAAGAAAAAAATATGAGAACTTTATACAAATTACAATTTTTAAAAGATGGAAATAAAAGTTAGCATTAAAATTATGTAGTATGACTTTCTAAATTGTAAATAGGGAAAGAACAATTCTTTGTTTAATTCTGAAAATGATTTTTTCTTTCTCAGTTTGTTTTATATCACATAAAAAAACCAAATAAACACTTCTCTGAAACAAGTGTATTTTATCTAAAGAAGCCTTGTATTTACCAAAAAGATATAACATTTGGTATTAGCAAATGAATGCAGATTTATTTTTCAATTTAAATACAAAACAAACATCCATTTTGAAACAAAATAAAAGGAGGGTGTTAGTCTTATGACTCATAGCTTGTTATAATCAATCATAGTTTACTTTCATCTAAAGTTAATAGAGGCTGAGTTAGAACAAGTGTTTTAGGTCTTTACAGTAGATGATGATCTCTGCCCATATTTTCGAAGCCATCTTAGTGCTACAGCACATAGCATAATGACATCATACGTTTGATAGGTTTACAATTTCATAGGCTACGATTGCTTCGAAAATATGGGCCCGGGATTAGACATATTCATTACATGTCTGAGTCAAATACTTCTGTACTCGTTGTAAATGACCAGTGAAGGAACTTCCAAGAGAATGTCAACACTCAAAAACCATGAAATCATGCCAAACCATCAAAACATTTTAAGAGAAAAGAAAATATGAAAGAATGAATGAGTGAATGATTGAATACAAAATTTTCCCAGAATTAAAAACATCAGTTAGAGTCTGTTGTAAGTGCAGTATGTAAAGAACAAATGTATGGATTCTTAACAAGGAACCTATCTTTGACGATGTATTTCAATTAAGGATATAGTTTATTCCATGTTAAAAAAAAAAAAAAAAAAAAGAACAAAAATTAAATAGAATAAAGAAATGATTTATGGCAAAATGAAAAAAAAAAAAAAGGGTCATAATTATGATAATATATTACCATTGGTTATTGTTAAACTAATTCCTCCTGGTGGTAATGTGGTGCTTGAAACAGAAGTCGTTGCCAGGGTACCAAGTGGAATACATGTTGCTGTTGTAGAAAATGTTGCCATTGCACTGCTATTGTCAGCAACTGTTGCCATAGGAACCGAACTTGTATTCAAGGAATTAACATTGCCATTTTCTTCCGATTTAATAGAATGTTGTGTGTTTGGAGATGTTACAAAGTTGATAGCCACAGCAGGTTGAAGACTTGGTGATGTCACGATGTTAGTGGCCGCTGTAAGGGGAGGATTTGGTGATGTCACAATGTTAGTGGCCACTGTAAGGGGAGGAATTGGTGATGTCACTATGCTAGTAGTGACTGTTGGTTGGGAAATTGGTGACTGTACAATGTTAGTACCCACCACTGTAAGTTGGGAATTCAATGATGTTACAAAGTTAGTGGCTGCTGTAGATTGAGAATTTGTTGATGTTACAATGTTTGTTCCTGCAGTTGGTTGAGAAGTTGTCGATGGCACTATGCTAGTGGCCACTGTAGGTTGGGTATTTGGTGACATTATAAAGTTAGTTGTTGGCTTTCCAGTGGAAACAGAACTGCTACATGTCAACGGACAGGATGTGACAACATAATTTCCAACAGGAGGACTGGAACAACTCATCATCGCTGTTGACGTTGTCACTGCTGGTGTGGATACCGTGCTACCAGTGTCAGAGCTGCTGCTGCTGTATGAAGGTAACAGCGATGCTGATTCTGAGCTGCTTGGTACATCAACTTTAGATTTCTTTGCTGGTGGCGACTCAACAACATCTTCTGATACAGAAACACTCGCCATTACAACTACAATCCTGCCAGTCAAGGTATTTTCGGTGAAAAATCTAAAATATATCAAAATAAAATCTATACATACATGTATGTTAATCCATAGGATTTTACGGAAATTATAATTTATGGTAGCTTATTGAAAATAAAATAGTTACGGAACTGTAAATCTGTTGCCCATTAGCTTGTAACACAACCTGCCATTTAATACTATGATTACCGAAGATCAGTTTGCCATGGATTCTAATGATCACAGGTCACGGAACTGAAAAACATATTCCCATAAAAGATGTAAATCCTGCAGCCTTTGGAGAGACAAGGACTGGGATGTGGAGGTGGACAGCAAAAGAAGTTGAAAGATAGGAGGAGTTGCCAGATCAGGAAGAAATGAGATGGAATTCAAAGGAGATAAAGAAAAAGGGGTAGTATGAGTCCTAGGTCCTTGACACAGGGATCAAGGACAGGACACACCATATTGCATACACGTGCGTCTCTGAGGATGCAGCATATTTATAACTTTTATTTAAAAAAAAAATAAACATCTAAATTTACCCAGATTTACAACATTACGACAAAGCATGACTAATAAAAAGTAAAACTTGTTGTCGCTAGTAATCAAACATTTAATATAAAATATAATTTTAAAGCATTTTCTAGCTTTACGACAAGCAGCTGGCAGTACACTAATGAATAATAGACTGGTCACATGGACATGCAAACAGCACTTATTAACACCATGAGGTGGATCAACTGAACAAAACTGGTTAAAATGTTTGGTTCTAAAAATCATGATGGAAAACCGAATATTCTTTGACCAGTGTTTTTCCCCCACATTATTAGTTGAATATATATAAGTTATCTGGTATTTGTTTTATATTTTATCATACATTTTAATTTAAAAAAAAAAATTATTGATTGATTCCACCATTATTATCAGTCACACAATGGTCGCACAAATCTAATTTTGTGTATCTTTTTATTTTTCATAATTGATCATGCAAATTTTTAATGGTCAAGGAATTGAAATAAATTAATACATTAATAAATTTAAAATGTTTAAACATGGCACATTCACTACTAAAATTGTGGATAGGTTTACACAGGAGTAAAGTGATTTTTTTTTATTCAAAACTGAAATATTTGCAAATGAAACAGATACTAATACAGTAAAAAAACAAATAAAAATTAGTCAGCAGTGCATTTTGTTTTCACCCTATAATACAAATATAAAATGTTACAAATACAAATTAGCTTGATATTTCCAGATATTCTTTATTAATTTAAAATAAAATGAAATTTCTCTAACACTAGGAAGTAAGCTTGCTGCTCTCACTTGCCCTTATTTTATGTACTTGTTTAAATATTCAACTACAAACTATTTACAACTTAATTTTTCTGTTGAAATTAGAAGTATATGAAATTAGCTACATAATTTAATTTCTTGTTTATTATTTTAATTTTTCTTGAAGATTAAAAAATTATTTGACCAGTTTTTATTTGAATATGGTTGTGACTATTGTGAATATTGTTTTGTTTCTTTGCTGCTGTTTTTCAGTTATTAAAATGTTTTGACTTTTGAAACAAAATTAGCATCATCACTAAAATTATCTACACAAAAAAATGTTTTTAATAGCTAAATTACTGGTTACAGAAACTATCATTATGTATAAGTTAGTATTTTGTTTATTGGATTTTTTCTCTCACAAATGTGATTATTACTGCAATTTTAAAGTTTAATTTCACACTTTTTTTTAATTAATTTTTAATTCATAAAATGTAATACATTTTTACTATTTGTATTTAAAATTATGATATTAAAATCTTTTTTGTTTGTCTTAACAGTATAATAAATTGAACTACATACTTGAAAATAAAAGTGATGTTTTATAATGTTTTAAATACAGAATGTTAGGTGTGCACATTCAATCATCAATCAAATTGAATCATCAATGTAGCAAATACAAAAAAATATGACATAGGCCAGTATGTTCTAAATGGTGTAACAATATCTATGTAACATCTGAAATTAAACCAAAATATAAAATAAAATAAATAATAATAAATAAATAAATATGTTAAATTGTTATATTTGTTAAATAATATAATAAAACGTTTCAAAAGCACTAAACAAAAATAAAAATAGGTCATAAGTGATATTAATAATTGTTGTTTTCAAAACGAAACACAACGCCCAAAAGTTAAACTAAAATATATATAAAAACAAAATACCAGTTGTCCTGTTATATTAAAAATAAATTATCATCAAACGGTTACACTATTTTACTTTGCTTACTTTAGTTCTATGTAGTTGTTAAATTGTTGACGCGCAATGCGCGGCTGTGAGACATGTGACGTCCTCAACTAAGCAATGGCGGAGCAATCTACTCACAAATAAACTAACAACTTATTAGTCTTACAAACAAAAGACATTTTAAAATTTGCAAATAATAAATTAGTCTATAGCATATAAGGCAGTTTTTTTTCGAGGGAAACTATTTCTCATTAACTACTGGTGCTGAAAAGACTAAAAACCATAAAAGTCAATAGCTGTTGCCAACAGCCTCGTTTTGGATATCCCAAATTATCACTGATTATGTTGTGTCGATACACTTTTACATGAAAAACTTATGGAGAAAAAAAAAGAAACATAAGTTCTGTCATTAAAAATTAATTGGCACAACGAAATTAAATCTTTGTACTATTGTTTTATGTTTTTTAGTTTAGCCATTGGTATGTTTTAACAAAAATATACAGAAAGGTCGTTCGCCTGGTGCGCAAACCAGAAATAAAAACTTCCCTTTCGATTGCATTTAACATTTAAAAATGTGCTTTAAACTATCACAGTTCTCCCCGACACTTTATTCAAAGTGAAGAACAAATTACAATTAATTATTCGGAATATAACTTTTATTATGCACTTCTAATTTCAGACCAAATAAATTAAAATTCTTACCCTCAACACTGCATTCTCTCGAGCGCCATTTAACAGGATCGGTTTGCATGTAGTCGTAAATTTTCGATACTTTCCGTAACTGCGTTATGACCAGAAAATCATCCGAGTTCCATCCGCTGGAGGTAAACGCATTTGCCAACTGGCTATTCCATTTCATGGTTATACAATGATGCTTTTTTGTTTTGTTTTGTTTTTCAATCTTTTTACCATTTCTTTGATTACATTTTGATTTATTTTTCGATTTCAGTAGTTACACAATATATTTATTGTCTTTTAATTTTGTCGATTTATAGAAAATTATAATGTCATTGACTGGTATTCCATGTGTCTACTTTTCAATAATAGAATTGGGCAAAATCATATGCACCAGTGCAGTGACGTCACCTTGTGTTGTTGTTTTGGTTCACAGCTGAGCTGATTTTGACATACTGACTGACAAGTTGAGTTTCGGAAAACAAGGTAAACAAAAGAGTTTTAAAAGCAATTTTATGTCGATATCATTGCATTATAACAGCGGCTATATAACTGTCACGTTGCTACTTGTGATCGTTTTCTATTTATCCCGTGGTAGTAAACAAAAAGATTTTATCGAATATGGACGATGTTTTTGAGGTTTTGTTGTAACATTTTCACGGTCATTCAGATCGCATTTAGCACAAAAGAAAGACACTGTCAGTATGTTATCAAACTCTTTGTTTCCTCAATAATTTATCTCTGTGTGTATTTGTGGGTTTGTAAATCCCACAAATAGTTTATTATTGCTATAAAAATAACGCAAATGCATACCAGTTAATGGGAGTTAAAGTTTTTTCAGTGCAAAATAATAAAAATGGACCAAATTATCTAAGTCTTCATTTTGATTGTAAGGAATCAGTTAATCTAAGATTTAATTTGTATATCCCAATATTATGCTTAAACAAAAAAAAAATCCTCATGTTTCTGTCAATTTTTTTTTAATATAGCTCTACCTGCAGAATTTAGATTTTCAGATCTGAATGAAGTGTCCTATTTTTAGTTGCCAAGTAAATGGTATATGGTTTATATAGGTTATGTTCTGTATGTACAGTCCAACAAGACAAACATAGATTTCACCACTGTCTATGTGTCTTTCTTTCCATCCATTGGCTGGCTGCCCATCCATCTGTCTGTGTTTAGATATAGTTTGGTGTAACATTAATGATTTTTATTATAAGTAATCATTTAAGCTTAGATTCAATTTGCATGTCCCAATATTAGGTTTAGAGAAAACTCATGCTTATCCAAAATAATATATACGTTACATCAACCTGCAGAATTTTCATTTGAATCTGAATGAAGTGACCTAATTTTAATGTCAGGTCAAACTGTTGTAGTGCACGCCTGTCCTGGGTGCAGGGCACAATGGCAAATGTTTCCTTCAAAAAGGGACATGAAGGCAACGGGATATGTATTGCTTTAGCAGTATTCTCAAAATCTTGTTTAGAAAGGGTCCTTGAAAAGAGAATAGAGTTTTCAGGTGTTTCACTGCATAATGGAAATTGTTTTTAAAATATCCAAACGTTTTAGGGGTTTTCATGGTCATATATACAAAAATAGTGTTTTTGTTGGTGGTGGGGGATTGGCAGGCAGAGAAATAGTAATAATGAAGGTTTTTTTTAATAAAATGATTTGGGGGGTTTTAACAACAAAAGAGATTTCTTATGTACATTGTTTTGTTACTTTTTTCTTTCATCACTACCTTCATTTCATCTATGATATACCAGTATACTGCAATGTTTTATTATCTCAATACAAACCACAGTACAGTATAGCACATGACAATTTTTATACGTTATTGATTTTTTGCAACACATTTTACTTGAAATAGACTGATGTCTTTAAGTAGACCTCTGTTGGTAGGCTATGTTTTATTCCAGCCAGTATATCAAAGGTTGTGGTTTGTGCTATCCTGTCTGTGGGATGATGAATTTATAAAAGATCCCAAGCTACTAATGGAAAACTCCTGTCCTAGACGGAGGAGCCGGCCACGACCAGTGCCTGCACTCATGACAGGCATGCACTACAACAGCTTGTTCTGAACGTATACATAAAACCCTATGACCTTCAGGACATGATGCAAAACTGTAGCATGTTTTCACTCTATGACTGTCAAAATTACTATATTTGACATCCAACAGCTAGTAATTAAAGGGACAGACCCTAGTTTCAGCCCATGAAAATGCATACTACGTTTACAGTGTCTGTGCTTAACTTCTTTTTTTGAGTTGCCTGATTAATATTTTCTAAAAACAGATTATAAGAGAAAACACGAACTATGCACGTGTTAGGACATCAAAAACTAAAACCTAAAATAAATGTTCAGTGGATACAATCTATGACGTGTACACATAGCCAGGGCTGTATCTTGTTGACATGAATTTGTGCCCTATTTTACATGCCACTTAACTTACCTTATACCTATTCTTATATTGGGCATGTGTTTATATGTAAAAGCAGACCTACACTTTTTCATGGTGTAAAGTAGGCAATATAGCTGTACTTTTATTTATTTATTAATTATTGATTTAAAAAAATAAATCTGTCGCCAGGCGGGCAACCTTATTGTGGGTTTTCAGTTGCCCATCATCCTTTTTCAGTTGCCAGGGGTGATCAGGCGACCGTTAAGTTTGAACCCTGCGTTTAGTTAATGTACAAACCTATAACAGGGCATAAAATTTGACTTTTTCAGACGAACGATCTGTCGTTCGTGTGGTTTTAGTGTTTGCACGAACGATTTTATCCAGTTGTTCATATACAACTGAAAAGATTAAAGTGCAACGGTAATCAAACAAAAATACTAAAATATAATTATTTCTGGTATGCAGGGTCTAACTAGAAGGCTGCCGTTTATATTTCAGCACACATCATCGTTTCTTTTACAGGGGAGTACTTGTTAGCGCCAAACAAAAATCTGAATGAAAAGGGGCTTTCCCCCGGAAACATTAAGCTTCCCAGTGTGAACGGAAAGAACCGAAATTAGCGAATTCGGCATCTATCCAATCGATGCTGCAGCTCACGTTTTATTATGTTATAATTTCCACTTCGGAATTTTAAAGTCCCTTACTAAACATAAATTTTCTTGGCTGTGCATGTCAATTGTCATATTCTAATAAACTGATTTAGCAAGGGTTGTGTTT
>JAECMU010132157.1:1379-12942 GCA_016106625.1 Dracogyra subfuscus
GGTGTGGGGGAGGGTAAGAGAGGACCGCCTGCACTATCAGGTTCAAGGGAGAACCAGTAGTCCAATCAACTTGGTGGCAGGTGGGGGTTCCATTAATTAGTAGAAAGGGATCTTTTATATGCACCATCCCACAGAGAGGATAGCACATACCACGGCCTTTGATATACCAGTCGTGATGCACTGGCTGGAACCAAAAATAGCCCAACTGATGGGGATAGATCCCAGACCGACCGTGCATCAAGCAGACACTTTACCGCCACCATTTTTCTTACATGCAGGTGTTTAAGATTGTAAATGCATGTAGTTACTGTACACACATATGTAAGTTAAAAACAGGTTTTGTAAATTTGGCCTGGTATGTTTGCATATACTTTTTGTTAAACTGCCTAAAGTTTGTTTTCTTTAACAACACCATTAGAGCACATTTAAAAACTTAATCATCAGATTTTGGATGTCAAAACTTTTGTAATTTTGGCATATACATAATATACAGTCTTAGATTAATAAGAAGGGATCTTCTATATGCACCATCCCAGACAGAAATGTAACATACCACAGCCTTTGGTATACCAATTGTAGTGTGTTAAACTGTATATGCAGCTTGAATGTGTATTCATTCAAAAACACATGCTGCCACATATATTTTCATTTCATTTTCAATATTGTTTAACGTGCACATTCAGAGCAAGCTGTTATAGCGCACGCCTGTCTTGGGCACACACCTCAGCTATCTGAGCTGTCTGTCTAGGACAGAATAGAAATTAGTGGGTTAGTTGTTATTGTTAGTGAAAGAGAAAAGAGGGTGTAGCGGCCATACACCTACCCACTGAGTCCTTAAAAACTCGCTCTGGGTGGGAGCCGGTACAGGGCTGCGAACCCAGTACCTACCAGCCTGTTTTACCGGTGACTTAACCGCTAGGCCACCGAGGCCGGTTCCACATATACATTGTACATTTATATATATAGGCTGCTTTAAGGCACAACAATTAGTATTTTTTATTCTGGGCTTTTAAACTCACTAGTTTGGGTGCAGCAGTTTTTCATGTCCTTTCCATCAGGCAGTTAGAGGTAAAGTTTAATGACACCACTAGAGCACACTGATTTATTAATCATCAGCTATTGGATGTCAAACATTTAGTAAATTTGACATACAGTCTTAGAGAGGAAACTGGCTACAAAAATTCATTAGTAGTAAGGGATCTTTTATAAGCACCATCCCACAGACAGGACAGCACATAACACAGCCTTTGATGTACCAGACTGGAACAAGAAATAGCCCAGTGGACCCACCAATTAACAGGGAAGTATCCCATATCAACAGAGCATTTTACCAAGATGAAATTACATGTACCACTAAAAGTAAAAATATACCCAGTGGTATAGTGCTCGGTCGGTCTGGGATAATTCCCCATCGATGGGCCCATGCACTGGGCTATTTCTCATCACAGCCAGTATACCATGACTGGTATATCAAAGGCCATGGTGCTATCCTGTCTGTGGGATGGTGCATATAAAATATCCTTTACTACTAATGGAAAAATGTAGCCGGTTTCCTCTCTATGACTGTCAAAATGACCAAATGTTTGACATCCCATAGCCAATTATTAATAAATCAATGTGCTCTAGTGGTGCCGTTAAACAAAACTAATTTTTTTAAATTGCTTTTCCATCTTAAAACATTGTACAGTTATCCAAAAAAAGACAATAGTACCAATTATGTGATCATTAGGACAAGCAATGTTAACTCGGACATCATAAAAAGAAAAAGAAAAAAAAAAGAAGAGAAAAAACCCCAAAAGAAACACCCCCTGAATAGTTTACCGGTACTTTTGCACAAAATTGTAATAAACTTTATACACATGTACCAGTACAAGCGGTCTGAAACTAGCCCCATATTTTTTTAAAGCTATCTTAGCTCTACAATATCATAAAACCATCGTAATCTATGATGTCACATGGCAGATGCAGAGTGCTAAGACAGAGCATCAGAAATATGGGGCCAGCATCTCGGTTTCTGTCGTCTGCTTCAACAGGCCTCTGATATATCAGTGATAACTAAAAATGTGTGTGACCCATTTACGCAGAAATAAATCCAGGCAACCCATTTCCTTTTTGTGTAACCCGTTATATCCAAGTAAATGGTGATCCAAGTTCGCGCAAAAAGAAAATATGAAAGGTTAAGTAAAATTAAGATTAGCACATGCAATATATTGTGCAAACAAAATGATTCGTTCTTGCAAGTTTAGGACAGAGTTAAAGAAATATATGTATCTACCATATTTTCCCATGTATTATGCACACATTTTCTCCAGAAAATACAGGTTAAAAATGGGTGTGCGCACTATACATAACAATACAAAAAATCTTTTTAAAATATTCAGTGATCATCTATAAAACAAATCGTCGATTGGTAGTTTACGGTACTTTACAGGTTATTAACAGTGTTCAATACAACAAAATGCCAAAACTCTCTTAAAAATTGCTTTCCACTTGAGATGACTATAAACAATGCAAAATAAATGTACAAAAGTATTCATACCTCGCCAAAAAGTATACAAAAATGACAAAACTGGATCATAAATATTTTTAATTTCCATGATATTTAATTTCTGTTAAACTGGAAATATGCCACACTTATATAAATTTAGAAATCTAAAGCATTCACGTTAGCCACGAGAACCAAATGTAATATGCTATATTTGTATTTGCATTTATTTATTAATCATTTACAGTGTATGGGTATATAATTTTGATTTGATTTATGCATGCGTGTCTGTGACATGTAAGTAAGCAAGTACTAGCCTTTGTTTAATTTGACATGTAGGTCATTTACTCATATACCTAACTTAAATTTTGTTTCTTGAATACACCACTGCTTTCGCTTTTTGTTAATTTTGGTGGTTTAAAAAACGGTGCGCATTATATTGTGGTTCATGGTTTTTTTCTTGGAATAAACGTTCAAAGTGGGGGGGTGCACATAATACACCGGTGTGCATAATACATGGGAAAATACAGTACATCCTTCTACTTACTCCTTAACGCTGTGATTTGATACAGAAGTCCAATTCTGTCCTTAAATGATGTGCCTGCCTTAGCACCAAATGATAAAGCCTGTATTGCTTTCTGCAGCTCCGCTGTAAATAATAATACAGTAATTAAAGTTCCTTTACATTCATTAAAATTTAACAAGTTTGTCAATTTCTTGATGAATATAAAAATATTTTATTTTATTAATTTTATTTTAAATTATTTTTTTTAATGACGCACTCAACACATTATAACTACGGTTATATCGGCGTCGGACATATGGTTATGTCGAGAAAACCCCCAGTGGTCAGCCGACGGAGAACAATCCTAGACCCACCACGCATCAGGCGGGCACTGTACCACTGGGCTATGCTGCCCGCTCATAAAAATAACTCTGATGATGTCACTTTACATTGGCACTTCGTCTTATTGAGCATTTAGTACCAAAACAATAATTCAAAATAAAATATACTGATGGAAATAAATAAAGGATCATACCGATAGCAACAAGAAATAATGACTGCATCAAAAATCAATAAATATTGTTAGAAGTTGACTGGGAACATATATACAGCACATTCAACACTACAGACATTCAATCCCACATTACAACATGGTATGAAATACAGACATTAATTATTACATCAGTAGTGAATTAAATTTGATCTACAATTCCATGTGTTCCCTGATTTCTTTCCATCAGTGTATATATGAACTTTCAGTGTTATTATTAGTAAGTAGGGCTTATGTTTCAAATTTCATTATAAGGATTGTCTGGTAGTTCAGTTACGTTCATCTAGTATGAAAAATAATACATCATCTGCCAATTCACACAGTTTGCGAATGATTTGTTTGGTTCATACCTCAATGAAGGTAAACGAAGTAACAGGCACTCCTTAAATGATTCCTAACATTATGAAAATGCTATTAAATATAACACGAAAGGCTATTCAAATACTACGTATAATGCTATTACTGTCAATGTAGACACCCCCATCCCATTGTGTAATATATGCTCCATATAATGCTAGACCATAGACACTTCCCCTCCTCCCAAATATAAAATAATGTTTGGAGACATCACATCATCCATGACAAACAATGTGTTTATACACTTTGGGTATACAGTCAAACATGTAATCAGCGGCCACCTGTAACCAGTGGTCACCTGCCTTAAGCGGCCACTTATTTCCTCCCAAACGATTTATAATGTAAATGCACCTGTAATAAGTGGTCACCTGTCTAACGTGGCCAGCGGCCACCTAAATCAGATCCCAAATTGCTGTAATACCTGTATTAAGCGGCCACATTAAATGTTTACTGTTATACAAAAGGGATATTTTAACAACAGCGATAAGGTGCACCAAATAACTGATCTTCACACCTTCAGGAATGCAAGCATCCTTTCAGTCCTGACATCTTGACTGTATCAACTAAGAAAGTAAGACTTGGAATACATTTAATTGCCTCTGGGCAGGCTACACTTGACATATATAAATACACTTACACACCGCATGAAGTAGGAATTAAATAATTAAATGGAAAAAGAAAACAAACTTGTTGAGAACAGTTAATTTAATACATTCCAGTTTCTTACTTTTTTTCCGAAGGAGGCGACATGTCAAAAGTTCATTTATAGTCAACGGTGAAGCACACATCCGTCAATTCGCAATACAGATGGTAAAACACATGTTTTAAAGACTCTGTATGTGGCAACCTGTAATCAGTGGCCACCTGTCTTAAGCGGCCACTTTTATCTATTTCCTTGTGTGACCACTTAAAGACAGGTTTGACTGTAATTCTAATACACATACATGTATAATGATGTGATTTATCATGACATAGTTTATGATATGGGAAAGCATGGATATATGCATTTCAAATTGACTTAAAGCTACCTATATATAGCGTTCAGGAGAAAAAACCCACCCCAAAATGTTAGTAAAATATTGCATTACATGTCTCTGGGAATCCACCTGAAACATGTACACAGGTATATGTGTGACATAGAGGTGGACAAAATGTCAGTATCAGTTAGGACCACCACAAGCCCTGATGACAGCTTGACAGCGGTGACGTATGGAAGCAATCAAACATTGCACAACAGGTATAGCATTATTTCTACCAATGTCAAGTTTCCTTGTTTGAAGAGTGTATATAGAGGGTATCATTTTAGAAGTTGGAAAATTCAGGGTCATGAAACTTGGCTGGTTTTGACAGGATTCTGGTTTATGCAGGTTTCACTATATAATACAGTTTTATCTTGTTGGGTCGAACTCAGGATGGTCAAATACACTGCAACTCTCGAAAAAACCAACAAAGTCCTGAGTTCCATTTACACGATGTTAACCGAATGTTTAGGTCGAACTACCCAAAGGGTCGACCACTTTTTCAAACACCTACAGAGTTTGAGCCAATAAGATTCAACTGTATATTTATATATAATTATATTGTATATGAATACTGTACCTAACAAGTACTCTTTCTGGCCTGTCACCGTGGTTAGCTCAGATTCCAGTCCTTGAATTCTTGATTGCTGTTCTGACAGTTTTGACTCGAAATCGGCTCTCATAGAACTGAGCAGTGCATCATGCTCGGCTTGCACACCTAATGAAGGAGGAAAATAAGAACACAGAATTTGTTAGTACAAACAAAAATATAAATTGCCTCCCCTTCCTATATTTCACCAAGAGCCATTTCCCATGTGCCCAATACAAAATACAAAACAGAACTAATTATATATTATGCATGAACAACAAAAACATGGCATTAACATTTTCGAAACTATCTCTTGATCCACAGAAACAGAAATTGATATATAGGGAATAACTGGTTACTGTCTTAAGATATCGGCTTTATCCTGCGAAGGTTAGAATGGCGAATGTAGCGAGGCTCTGCCCAGCTGCATTTGCCATTCGACCTGAGCAGGATACAGTAACCAGTTATTTCTTTTATCCTGCAATCCTACAGGAATAGTCGGAAAATAATTATTTATTCCACCTAGCAAGGCTTTTGTCGTATGACGTCATACAAGATGCTAGTTACATTCTGTCACATTCAAAAAGTGTTTCTAAACTCCAATTCATAAACAAATATACAAAGTTTTATATTGTTGTTGCAAAACTAAAATGTATTTCCATTTACTGTTCTAAAACAAATGAATTAAAGAGTATGTTTACTGAAAATCTAGTCTGAAATACTCAAATTGAGTCAGGCTTATGTCACGTGACCTATATTTTTGGTCACTGACCAAAAATATAGAAATTTACCTAGTCATCATATCTTGCCAATGAATACAGTGACTGCAGGATAAAATCCCAAGATCATCACAAAGTAAATATTGTCAACTGTTTGTGTATACCCGGTATATCTCACAGTTTAAAACACAAACTTTAAAGGGACAGACCCTAGTTTTTAAACACTAAGACATATTTCTCACTGTTAGAGCCATTTATGATGACTGAAACCAAACACTACTGATATTTTATTGTTTAGATTATCCAGTTCTGTACAACCGAAGTGTTTCTGGTCATCCTGGTGTGTTTAATACCACAAAATGTATTTTTCATCGTTTTAAAAATGCACACACATCTGAGAAGTAACTGTTATGAAGTCACATTTTAGTCTACTTTTAAGGGTATTTCAATGTCACAGACTCTTGTTTCACTCCAGATTTGTTACAGGTTTGTAAATTAACCAAACTTAGTGTCTATTTTTATGGGATGAAACTAGGGGTCTAGGTGAAAAATATGCCTTAGTGTTTAAAGCTACATTGTCTGGTTTCAATCATATACAGTCAAGTTCTAAGTTCAAATACAAGCATAACTGCACTTTTAATTCACTCGCGAATTGTCGTCATTAACGCATATCGTCAAATGCTTACTAGCTAGTTAGAACAACTCTCGCCATTTTGTAATACCGAGCGGATTCTAGCAGTCAATTTCAGCAGACACGCATGGAGACGTTCTAAACACCGGACTTGTATACCTTTTATAATGTGTGTTGTGGTGTGAAATCCTATACTACCGTAGTACAGAAGGATATTTAAAGTGATACTACAGATATTATAAAAGTGCTTAATAAAAAGTTGTTAAGTTGTATTTATACAGATATTAGTAACAATAAGACTTTGAAAATTAGTCTTGGTTGTTATTTTGTTTTTGTGTTGTTTTTATATAAAGATACTCTTTAAAACTCTAAAAGTTGTAGTGAATAATAAAAATTAGTATAACAGTGTTTAAAAGTATGTGAAATAAGGTAACAATCGAAAGGCGTAATAGTTTAGAACGTCGCCATGAGTGACTGCTGAGAGTGTTCACAGGACTAGAGTAGCCATGATGCATGCAAGAGCACTCTCATTTGATTAAAGGAACACAATCACGGATTTAGTGGGTCTTATTTATCTAAATATGGGTTATAAATAGAAATTACATTCATTTGGAATACTAAACCTAGTTACTGTGTGATCCAAAACATTTTATTTGAACTACGATCGAGGTAATTCCATAACACGCTTAATTTTTAAAAGTTAGAACTCTTCATGTTTATAAGTTAAAAAAACACCTCAAAAACCAGTGTACTGTCGCATGTTTTGTCGTCTAAAGATTGGTGTTGATTAGTCGAAAGGTCAGCTGGACATGAGCTCCAACGGGCTGCTGTTAGATCCATATGTAATAGTGGAGCTAATTTTAGTTAGAATGAATTATTACTTAACCCAGTTGAATCCAGTTCTACGTGCAGGGACAAGTTCATCCTTTTGTTTGTGCATGTGTGCATGTACATTAATCTTGCATTTGTACAGTCAATATCCCAGATAAAACACCGCACTCTCCACCCCAAAAAGGTATAATTGGCTAATAATAATAATAATTGTGTATTATTATTAATATTATCTTTTTATTATTATTATTATTTATTTTGACAGTTCTGTACGGGAAATATTACGATATTCATATTATGCCTATGGAAAATGTACACAAAAGGGTCCGTTATATCCATGTATCCCCCCCCCCATCCCCTGTTCAGAAAACAATCTGTTCGTACAGTACTTAGTATGTATTCCTCCTGTTCCTGATAGTTCAGTAATATGGATGAATCAAATACTTATTTACCGCCTATATACATGTTTGCTGTGAAAATAGCCAGCCCTTGTTAGCAGAGGCTTTATGCACGGCCTTTGTATATATAGTCACATCGTATATCTACATCGGTTAGTTCAGCGTATTCTTTAAAACATGTAACATTTCCTATCCAAGTCAGTTGTTATGGCATATTTTGTATACTAATGAATTTTACAACCTGGAAAATGAAGGTGTTCGTGATCCAGATGTTTAGAGGTTTTCGCGTACGGCTAACGATACATTTATCTATTATATGCAAAGGCCTAACTAGTCGAGATTGTCGACGTTTAAAATGCGTCTGTTGTGAAATAAACTAATATATACGCTTATTATCATTCAGTACATGTTTTTATTATTTTTAATAACTTAGTTTCATTATTGTTTTTTTCTTTCTATTTAACCTACGTCGCATAGGAAGGTCACGCGTTCTCGCTACACGAGCTTGGTAAATTGTTTTGGCAGCGTGGTTATTCGGGGAATGCCCGTCACGTGACTCAAAATAATACGTCACACCTCTGCTCTCCAAATAGCCGTTATTTTTCTCAGAATTATGGACCATACCCATAATTCAATTATTTTTATAAAATACCAATAATAAGTGTGATATATTGGTTATGTAGATGGTCCAATAAAGTACTTTTAGGTACAAATCAAATGTATATATTGTCATACAATTCCTTGTTAGGTCAATAATTAGGTCAACCATCTGTGACATAGTGCGTTTAATTTTTACTATGTCATTTTGCCATATGCTTGTGCTGGTTACATTATAGGGCTATTGCTGGTTACATCATTGGGCTATTGCTGGTTACATTATACGGCTATTGCTGGTTACATCATAGGGCTATTGCTGGTTACATCATAGGGCTATTGCTGGTTACATCATAGGGCTATTGCTGGTTACATCATAGGGCTATTGCTGGTTACATTATAGGGCTATTGCTGGTTACATCATAGGGCTATGAGGACCATGTAGGGATAACGAAAGTCGAATGTGTGGAATGCAATACAATGACATGATTTGAAATCCATATGTTCAGCGCTGGAATTAAGATGCATAATTTACTTTATTCTTCAAGTCTCATTATTATCTAATGTATTACAGTATTAAATGTCGGGTACTCAGGTCCAGGTCAAGGATGACCCTTGAGTACTCGAGTCCAACATTTTGGACTCATGGAGGCCCTATTAAAGGGACATACCCTAGTTTCAGTTCATGAAAATTAACATTAAGTTTAGTTTAATTTACAAACCTGTAACACATTTTGATAAAGTTACAATTGAGTGAAACATGAGTCTTTGACTTTGAAATGAGCGGGCAGCATAGCCCAGTGGTACAGTGCCCGCCTGATGCGCGGTCTGTCTAGGATCGATCCCCGTCAGCTAACCACTGGGTGTTTTTCTCAACGTAACCATATGTCCGACGCCGATATAACCATAATTATAATGTGTTGAGTGCGTCGTTAAACAAAACAAAACAAAAAATTGACTTTGAAATGGTGAAATACCCTCTAAAATAGAATAAAACTCGACTACATAACTGTTACTTCTCAGGGGCACTTGCCTTTTTAAAAATATGTGAAATGCATTTTGTGATATTAAAAAACATCAGGATGACCAAAAACACTTCGAATGTACGGAAATGGATACTTTAAACAATAAAATTAAGTAAAGTATGATTTCAGTTATCAAAAAATTCTAATAGTCAAAACTATGTCTTAGTGTTTAAAAACTAGGGTATGTCCCTTTAATATCCTCTTGCCTTACTTTGTGAGTTCCCTGCTGACCTAGCTGGTCTACGGTGAACCCGAGTTTGGTTTTCACAAGAATAGTCGATAATTACACTTACTTTGTGATTGTGTGAGTTCCCTGCTGACCTAGCTGGTCTAAGGTGAACCCGAGTTTGGTTTTCACAAGAATAGTCGATAATTACACTTACTTTGTGATTGTGTGAGCTCCCTGCTGACCTAGCTGGTCTAAGGTGAACCCGAGTTTGTTTTTCACAAGAATAGTCGATAATTACACTTACTTTGTGATTGTGTGAGTTCCCTGCTGACCTAGCTGGTCTAAGGTGAACCCGAGTTTGTTTTTCACAAGAATAGTTGATAATTACACTTACTTTGTGATTGTGTGAGTTCCCTGCTGACCTAGCTGGTCTATGGTGAACCCGAGTTTGGTTTTCACAAGAATAGTCGATAATTACACTTACTTTGTGATTGTGTGAGTTCCCTGCTGACCTAGCTGGTCTAAGGTGAACCCAAGTTTGGTTTTCACAAGAATAGTCGATAATTACAATTACTTTGTGATTGTGTGAGTTCGCTTCTGACCTGGTCTAAGGTGAACCAGAGTTTAGTTTTCACAAGAATAGTCGATAATTACACTTACTTTGTGATTGTGTGAGTTCCCTGCTGACCTAGCTGGTCTATGGTGAACCCGAGTTTGGTTTTCACAAGAATAGTCGATAATTACACTTACTTTGTGATTGTGTGAGTTCCCTGCTGACCTAGCTGGTTTAAGGTGAACCCGAGTTTGTTTTTCACAAGAATAGTCGATAATTACACTTACTTTGTGATTGTGTGAGTTCCCTGCTGACCTAGCTGGTCTAAGGTGAACCCAAGTTTGGTTTTCACAAGAATAGTCAATAATTACAATTACTTTGTGATTGTGTGAGTTTGCTTCTGACCTGGTCTAAGGTGAACCAGAGTTTAGTTTTCACAAGAATAGTCGATAATTACACTTACTTTGTGATTGTGTGAGTTCGCTTCTAACCTGGTCTAAGGTGAACCCGAGTTTGGTTGTCATGAGGATAGTCGATAACTACACCAGGGGACAATATTTCCAAATCTGCGTAACCGACATGCAGACAGAACAACTGTTCTCGTGAAATACTGTACCCTGCTACACTTACTTTGTAATCGTGTGAGTTCCCTGTTGACCTGCTCTAATATGTTCCGAGTTTGGTTTTCACAAACCTGGGCTTGAACAGACACAGTCTCTGTCTCCTTCAGATAGGCTACAACAAAACAAGTAATTATAACGTTTAAAATGAGTTATTACTACAGGAAAGAAATGAGAGAGAGAGAGAGAGAGAGAGAGAGGGAGAACACACATACAAACACACACACAAACATACACACACATTCACACCAGAGGTCAATTAGGAACCAATTAAAAGTCTGCACCACCAGGTTGGATTCTTTTTTAGTGAGATTCCTTGCCTCCACGTCATTTCTCCCCGGCTGTGTATGTCGACTTGTTTTTTCGTGACTCGTATGATGACCACTCTGCAGAACGGTACGGTTGTTCGTGTTTAGTCTCTACATGTCCGATCCTGCCCTAGCAGCACTGGAAGATTGACCGCCCCACTCTAAGAAGAAATAGGAAGCAGGGTCGGCCCCTACTACTCTTTTCTATAC
>JAECMU010132180.1:0-19496 GCA_016106625.1 Dracogyra subfuscus
TGGAGTGTAATACCTTTATGGCTCTCTCAACCACGAATGGTGCTATCCAGGGCCGTACCCTGACCAAAATCCATGGGGGGGCACTAAATTTTATAAATAATTTTTAACATACTATAAAGCTTAAACCTTGAACTTAACATATTAAAAAAAACAAAAAAACGAGATTCTCAGGTACGACCCTGCTATCATTAACATCTGTTTAATCTCTTAATCGGCTCAGCGACTTTGACAAATGTGTAGTCTACTGTCTAGTGGTAGTCGATTCAACGATTTCAGTGACTGGGCAGACTTTAAAATCACAAACGTCTGAAATACCAGCCATATTGACCACTATTTATTTATTATTTTAAATCATACACAAGATACCGATATCTTGGCAGGCCAGTTCACTTGACGGAGTTAACTTTGTGCCAATAATAGAAATGGACAAGTGCTTCGGACCTACAAGAATGACAAAAGTGGGACCGGCAAACACACGTTTAAAAAAAATAATTTCTGTCTCAGAGATCGAGAATTTTTTGTTTCATATATTTTTTAAAGGATAAATTCAGTTTATCAAGCGATCTGGTCCGATCCGCTTTTCACCAACTCCCATCGCTAAAAGTTGATGTCAGTACAGATAGGCATTATATTCATACCAGTGATTTAATTGTAAATATAAATTTTCACATGAATTGTTTCATAAAACAAAGTATACACTCAAAATTATTTAAATTGTTTTTTACGAATCGATTATGAATACTATTCACTACAGTAGAGGCACAAAAATATAGCATACTGTTTGTAGATCAAATTTCTTAATTAAAAACAAATTCTAACAATTGGGGGCTTCAAAATCATAAAAATTAAATGATTTGGCCTTGGTCTGGCACATGTGATATTATTTTACATGCATCTTCCTCCATTTCAACTCA
This sequence comes from Dracogyra subfuscus, assembly GCA_016106625.1. NCBI lineage: Eukaryota > Metazoa > Mollusca > Gastropoda > Neomphalida > Peltospiridae > Dracogyra > Dracogyra subfuscus. The sequence goes on from JAECMU010132180.1 coordinate 915, forward strand.
ATTTCTATGAGTGAATTAAGTGGATCCAAAATGGGTAATTTTAAGGAATAAACAAAATGACTTGGCAAAATTAAGGGTTTTTATAGTTCTGTATTGAGATACTTGTCTGAAATTTATTGTTAATGAACCGAGAAGAAAAACCTCACAAATGAATGACAAGCAGACGGCAGCAACTCCGATGTTGATTGCATGAACCGTAAAAAACAGAAAACTGAACAGAGTTGGAAGCATAACATAATTAGGGACGATTATTCAGTGTTACTGAAAACTGCGGTTTTAGGCCCGCTTTGAGATAACTGATCAGGTAACTCGCGCATTATGCAAATACAATTAATGTAACCGAACAGTTGGTTACCTAGGTAATAACCACGTGAACCAACTTACTTCAGATTTAAAAATATTGTCCACTGCTTTGCCCAAATATCCCAACACGCTAACAACATTTGGACAAGTAAAAAATAATGATGGATTTGTAGATCTACATGTCCGGTGGACTAGTGAAACATTCTGCTTATTTCTATCACTGCCAGATATAATTTATTATTTACAATTATTTTAGAAATGACCATTAATGATAAAATAGTTTATAAAAATGTATATATGGTAATTGGCATACTTGTATTTCATGTGAAAAGTATTGTGAATAAATTGAACCATAGACCAAAGACCGAGAAAAAACCCTGAACCATGCCATCGATTCATCTCTAATTTTATGTAATATTTTGTTACCAGTCAAGTGTTATTGGTGAAACTTAAAATATAGAGAATTGAAAATGTAACATTTGTGTGATCAGTGCAACATCATTTAAATATTTATGGTCAGGGAATATTATAATTTTCATTAGATTACAGTTCAAACTGTTATGTTTTGTAAGTTGGTCTTTAGTCTTGTAACATAACAATTTTCTTTTCTTTCATTGTGTCGATAGGTAGATTCGCAAAATGTTTCATCCCGTTGATCAGTCCCAGGATGATCAGTACACAGTGGTGCCATCTGGAGTCTCTGATGCACGTCAAGAAACTACAAAATACTGTAAGTTAATCACTGGTTTTTTAACATAAATACGCTTTAAGACTATGTACACACGGTTCACATAGATTGATAAAAACAAATTGAAACTCCAGAATAGTGTGAGTTTATCATGTGGGTTTTTTCTGTAGGCATTTTGTACACAAGGTTCACATAGATTGATAAACAAAAAGTCATAGAATATTGTATAAGAAAATTGTAACTGAGTATATCACAACATCGATCCCTTCTACATAAGGTGTGTTTTTGTTGTTGTTGTTGTTGTTAATGCTTACACTAAAATCTTGAGTGAAACACCTTTAAATATTAATTACACTTAAGCAGTTCTGTTTTATCCTCCTTCATTTATCGTATACATGTATATCAGTAGAGTCTCTAATTTCAAGCCCTGCCAATTTTTTTTTTATTGACCCATTTTTAAGTCGACTCATGAAAAACTTATACACATTGAAGTATGTTTTATTTTTACAAACTTCGGTTTTCACATTTTGTACATTGCAATATTCCAATCAAACTACCATCAAAACGAAATATTCCCTTAGTAGATAGTAGATAGTGAAGGCTGTTTGACTGTTACTGTACAGCATGGTTTTGTGCACAAACAACAACTTTATTTATCAACACTGACAACCGATCACTACTATAAAACTAAAAATATCACCAGTTAATCACATTTTGCTGCCATTTTAATATATGTAAGGAGGATAACTCTGGAAAGTACACTGGTTTTTGTACCAAATGATGTGTGTCCCTGTTGCTCTAGTGAACTGTAGAGACCAGTCTAAGTTATTTTAAAGAAAAGCTCAGTAATATTCATGAAGCCAATCATCCACAAAAGATTTGTTTGAACAACGATTAATGCCAGTAACCATATTTCAAACTAAACTCCAGCAACAGGTAGCTAATAATTAAACAATAAAACGATCCCCTAAACAGTAATATTTCTGGGTGAATTGTTTTACCCTCTTAGTCGACCCCCAAGTTATAAAGTAATTTTTGGGTGGGAAAAAAAATCAACTTACAGGCGAAGATATACGTTAAGTGCTTACAATTTTATCCAATTAAGATAAAATAATAAATTATTATTATATAATAGTCCTGAGCTATTTATAATAGGTTTTAAAAATTTAGTAGTGTGGTCAGATAAATCATGAATATTGATGACTTTTATTATTTTCTTGTAGGTGATGAGGATATTGCACTAAAGGAGCAGAAAAGAAGAAAGACCCTTGTAGATGTTAACCTAAAAACAGTTACCAATAATGATGGCTACAAGCCCCGTACCGACGTTCCTGTTGATAAGGCAAAGACCACATCGCTGCCTCCATGCCAGGTGGATAATGCCTTTGACAAGCTCTTCACTGTGAAGGACCTTAACATCCAGCTTCGTGCTGAATCGTCAGAAGATGTCGTTCAGCGGTCAGGCATCCAAGTGGTCAAGTCACTAAGACAGTACAAGACACTAAAGAAATATGATGATTACAAATCTGGGTATGATAATATGTGTGTACTTGCCCACGCATAAAGTTTTATAGTGCCAGTGTATGTGATGATGTTAAAATATGTTTGGTTTATTATACTTAGTAAAATGTAGGCACCTGATTGATGCATGTATATATATGCTTGAAATTAAACAAAATATTTATATGTTAGTTGGTAAGTTCCCAAGTGTACTTTAGGACTTTGTACTAATTTGTAAGCATTTTGTTTTCACCAGCTAACAAAGCTTTCAATGTTAAATACTTGAACCCATTTCCATGGGATTCATAATTAGTGTTATATTTTTTGTTACCAGGTCTGTCGTATTTGGGTCTGAGAAAGCATAACAAAGCTTTCAATGTTAAATATTTGAACCCATTTCCATGGGATTCATAATTAGTGTTATATTTTTTGTTACCAGGTCTGTCGTATTTGGGTCGAAGAAAGCGGTGATAAGATTGCTGGCTGCAAATCCAAAAGAGCTAAAAGTTACAACTGGTGTCATCATTGATGAGGTATGGTGCTTTTTGGCTATGGGTGACAGGATTTTTACAAAGATGGTCATTGTCACGGAATTTTGTTCAGAGGGTTAACAAAATAATTTGACGTAAACTGAGCCCCAAAAGGGGGCAAAAATGCTAAGGGGGTTCAGAGACATGCTTCCCCTTAAATATTTTTTAATTTTCAGTTGTTTTTAGATTTATTATGGAGTACATGTGGGTGTCATATATCTTAAGATATATTTTAATAATGCTTATTATTAAATATTTCTATAATGTCAAAACAATCATTTATAAAAAGAAGTGTAAAATTATTAGACTAAGCACAAACGGATAATACCTATTACTGAATTATTGATTGTAATTTATTTATCTAATACTAAAATCCCCCCCCCCCCCAAAAAAAAAAAAATACCCACTAACCATGGGATTGGTAATTTTTAAAATTTGCTATCCATGAATCATGTCATTGATTGATTGAATATTCACTAGCCCTATTTCTGTATGTATATTAGCGGTTCTAGAATTAACAAAAATATATCACTTCACATACTGACAAATCGAAAACAGGAATCGTATATTAACTGCCTCTACCCCCATTCAGGTTTTGTTATTCCTATTTATTCCAGTTTGTACACACTTAGCTGAAAAAGATACATTTTCATATTCATATATAAATACTATATACAGTAGGCCTACTGCGTAACACAAATTTGGCTAAAGCATTTTCAATATGGCTAATCAAAATTCTATTTGGCTAATATTTTGGCTACAGGTTTTTTTGATCCAGGGTGAGTCCTGCAGTTATATTATTAAGGATGATATTAAACAATCAAATAATCGTAACCCAAAATGCCTTATCAGTGATAAAGGAGTTTATTTTTTGGTATTTAATCATCCATTTTTTATATTTTTTAAAATGTTCACTCAACTTAATGAAGATGTAATATAATATAGTTGCTTTACATAGAAGAAAGTGTGTAATGTTATTTTCTTTTCAGACTATTCACCCATCAGCTGATTGGCAGTTCATTGAAAACCATGAATTTGTTGTGGAAAAAGTAATTGGAAGTGGGAGTTTTGGAGAAGTCAGCTATTGCAAACATTCCACCACTAAAAACGGTTTCGTCAGCAAACAGGTTTGTATTATGTTCACTTTTGTCTTGACCTTTAGACTTCTGGATACATTTTTGACAAAACCCATGTTGAGTGGGGTACAAATTTTTAGGTTTTATAAATACAAAAAATTATGTTCATATGTGAATCAGTAAGTATTAAATGCATTTGTGACTGGATGTTCAGTATCAAGATCCGAATATTTAGTCATTGTTGTTGGTAAAATGGTTAAGTTTATTGTGAAATTAGCTGTTGCAATCATCTATCAATTATTTAAAATTTGGCCATTGTTGTCAAGTGAAAATATTTGCTGAAAATCATTTCTTTAACTCAAAATTTCCAGGTATTTCTCTCAAAAAACTAAATCAACCATTATCAAGATTCAATTCGATTCGATAAGTGTTATTATTTCAGTCAATGCCGTGTGCAAAATTGGCAGGAAATATAAATGAATTAATATACTGTATACGCCCTTATGTTGACGTAACCATTTTATAGTGAAACGGTGTCTACTTCAACCTTTTTATGTAGTTAGTATAAAATATTTTAGTTGCCAAATAAAAAAAATGGTCACATATGCGACAAAATTGGGTTCAGGTATATCACCAGTAGACTGATGGTTAACTAAATTCTATAGGGTAATATCTGTGTAATGAAAAAAACTAGATGCATTTGAATTATAAACTAAAATATGTAGTTTGGAAAAGATGTAATAGAACAAAGTTTTTAAAATATCACCAGTTTGAAAATTTTAACAGTGAAAAATCATTAATATTTACATCAATTTTGACGGACATTGATTTTTCATTACTCTTGCACTGTTATAAACATTAATACTTAGCATATTGGGCCAAATTTATGGAGCCTATGAATTTTTACTTTTGTGAAGACAAGTCGGTGAAAAACAGGCTTTGTGAATTCAGCCCATTGTCTTTAACTAATGGCATTTAAAAAAAAATAATTCATGGCATTTGCCTGGTATGGACACAAACACGTACATACATACATGCACACAAACACCTGTAGGAAGTAAGTTGGTCAGTATGAATACAAAAAGAAATATCTAGTAACATGAGAATTGGTACAGCTATATTAAAAATTAATCTATTAAAACTTAAAAAGCCATGGTAGATTAGACCTATTATTTTTTTTATAAGATATTTTTTTCTCCATGTACATGAGAACCTGTTGGGTAAAAAGACAAACGGTAAAGAAGCAATCTAAGTGACTTATATTATAAATGCTGTAATTTAATCCTTTGATTTTCAGATCGTAGATAAATTTCACCGTAAGGAGGTAGATGTTTTGATGCAGCTGCATCATCCCAATATCACCAGGTTCCTAGGTTTTGTCATCAGAGACGAGATGCCAGAAATCTTAATGGAATATGCAGGTGAGTGCTGTATTTCAGGGATAAATACTAAATAAATCCTTTGATCTCGGGTTTTCACAACTGATGTCCGTGTGGACCTATTTTGCAATAATATTGTTTTTGTCTGTTGCTCTAGTTTTATTCTAACCAGAGGGCTATATGTTTTGTCTCTTACTCTAGTTTTATTCTAACCAGAGGGCTATATGTTTTGTCTCTTTTTTCTCTCCCAGTGGTAAAGCACTTGCTCGATCCCCATTGGTGGGACCATTGGGCTATTTCTTACTCTAATTAGTTCACCATGACTGATAATTCCAATGCTGTGGGATGTGCAATCCTCTCTGTGGGATGGTGCATATAAGATTCCTTGTTGCTGATGGAAAATGTAGCAGGTTTCCTCTCTAAGACTATGTCAGACAAACCAGTATTTCCATCATAGTATCAATCAAAAAGTTTAATTTTATTTTGTTTGACAACACTAAAGTACATTGATTTATAATCATCTGCTGGACGGTGTCAAACATTTTCTCTATTTTGTGGAAACTGGCTATATTTTTCCAATAGTAGCTACATTATATTAGATTATTTGGCCAAATTAAATTACAATTCTCCAGTTATGTAAAATATACAATGGGTAGATTTGATGAATGGCAGAACAGCCTTGTCTGAATATTTGTTCCTATATGGAAATTCTAAGACATCTGTATGTACACTGCTTAATATTTCAGGACAGTCGCTGAAGAAACTGGTGGAACTGGATGAATATAAAGAAATCCTCAACTTAGAAAACATCATAAATTTGTCTTATCAAGGCTTTGATGGATTGTCTTACATGCACAACTACGACATCTTACATCTGGACATAAAGCGTAAGAAGTTCTCTATTTCTTTCTGTTAATTGTGAGAACAGTTTGCCTTGCTTATGTAATTCTACTAATTAAAAAAATCCTCTCTAAACCAGACACTCAGAAGCAAGTAAAATCTGGTTTAAAGCATTATCTAGTTTATGTGTTATTTTCTATTCTGATATTTAAAAAAAGGACAGAAAAATTGAGGGAATTTACGTTTGATAGAAAGCTCGGTTCTGAGGGGTTTTCACTATATATGCCAAATGAAGTGGATAACTTACTGTTTTTGGCATAACTCATAAATGTTTTTTGCAGACTGTCATTTAACGGGTACATATATCTCTGTGTCTTAGCCAGCTTTTCAAGTCTTTTAAGTACCAACTTATGTGACATAACTTCAGCAAAACAATTCTACGATTATACAGTATTATATAGCATTGTATAGGAAAACGCAACACTGATGAACTCTTGTCTGTTGAGGCTTCAAAAGCTTACATTATTTAATCATTATATTTATTAGCCTCTTAATTAAGTTAATGCAAGTATCCATAGGGAATAATGCATAAGTAGCAGTGAGACACTACTTATCTTACAATTTTTTATTTTTTTATCTTAACAAGTGAAAGTGAGTTTGGTATGTTTCTTACATATCCTCAAAAACCAAGTTTTAAGCAATTTTTGACATTTTTTTAACTCAAGTTAATTATAGCCCTTGCACTACACATCACAGACAAATGATTGTCAGGTTAATTATATGTCAGAGTGTAATTGATTTCAATCATGCTATTTTTTTACTGGATGTCTGGCATTGGTCATCACCTAGAAGCAAGCAGTCATATAGATGTGTGTGGTCCTTAACGATATGTCTGACGTCATATAACCGTAAATAAAATGTGTTGAGTGCGTCGTTAAATAAAACATTTCTTTCTTTCTTTCATATAGATGTTCTCACCAACAGGTGTGTAAGAATTTTGTTTAATACACACAATAAAAGTTGTATTTTATTTGAACAATGAAAACATACTTAGTATTCTCTGTATGTGTTTTCAGCTGAAAATATCTGCATCACTGTAGACCCACTTACAATAAAGATCACCGACTTTGGCTCCAGCAAGACACCACAGGAGCCAGTTTCGTGTGTAGGCTGGACACCAGAATACATGAGTCCTGAAGCTTGCCAGATAGCCATCATAGAGAGGTTGCCGCACTTGAAAGACCTTGTTCATATTAACCTGTCTGGAAAAGCTGACAACTTTGCCTTTGCCCTCACAGTGGCATATATGTTGTGTGGTCGACACATTGTTCAGGATATCATTTTGAAATATTTGATGAAACAAGAAGAGCAGAGAAATGGTGCAAAATACATGGAAATGCGAACCCAAATCCTCCTTTATGTGAGTTTAAATTATACAGTATAATTGATAATGTAGCTGTGTTAATGCCTTGGTAAATCTAAATTCAGTTGTGTGTTTGTTTCTATAATATTAATAAGAACAGTTCGTTCTAAATTATAGATTTTGTATAGCTGATGTAGTGCATAAAATGTTTTTTTATTTATTTTGATTTAAGTTGTCAGAAAATAGTCTAAAGTTAAGATGGATTTTTAGTAGTTTTTTTGTTGTCAGCAACTAGCACAGTTTGTTTCACATGCATTAACATATTTTTATTTTATTTATTTATGCAATGGGTGTAGTGTAGAATTTTTGTTCTTGCATCTGTTAGTGATGTGAGATTTTTGAGTTTTCATTGAATTCCATGTTTTCATGACCCAAATTCCACATTTAAATATTTTTTCAGCGAATAAATAGAAATATAAATTTAACCGGTTTTGTCCAACTTTTAAACTTTTTACCTGTACTTCAGTCTTTTAATCAACACGGAAGTCATTCGACTTACCTCCCTTCCCGCATCGATCAGTAACAAGGTTTGCCAAGATTTTCTATTGTTAGGCGACATTTCACTGGTTCGTTTTCGCCAACAGTGTATAGCATTAGACAATTAACCCGCTTCAAGTGGCACTGGCAACACGACGCAAAAATACTTTAGGCCCCAGACACCACCTAACAATTTTCAGTGTTCTTGACATTTGGTCACTCACATCCCTGATCTGATATAAGTCTTTTTTTCTTTTTTTTTTAATTCAGATTGTATTTTTGTATTTTTTAGAATTTTGATGATGTAAACTTCATCAAGAAGAGAGCCATTGACGACTCGTGGCCCGATTACATGAAGGACTTCATGGACAATATGTTGGAGGGTGATGCTGAAAGACGCTGGTCATCCACCGAAGGACGTGAATTTTTCAGAGGTTTGAACTTTCTTTCACTTGTACATGTACTGTGTAACCTTTCTTTGACACCCATTTTTTTTTTCCCTCTGGAATGTTGTTAAAATTAAAAATAGAAGAGCCATATTGCAATGAATTTTGCTCTTGTTTCACGAGAGATTATAAATTTTATCCAGGTCTGCTACCCCTTTCGGTTGTAGTCTCCCAAAATAATAATTATAACTTAAGACACCAGCAAATTTGCTGCACCACTTTAAATACTATTCTAAAACAGATAAAATTTTTAGAGAAAACAAAGACACAACTTCTAATATAGAGTTAGCTAAAACTAGCCATAATTACAAATATATCACCCTCCCCTTAATTTAGTACTACCTCTTTTCAGAAACATTCATAAGCTTGTAAAGTTAGATATCATTAACCAACTCACCTCATATAAACTGCTCCCTATTAAAGTCTGAAAGGACCCTTAAAAACCGTTCAGGTTCTTGCCTAGATTCAGAAATTGTTTACAAATTGTACAAATTGTTAAAGACTAACAGAACCCTTATGTTGGTTCCTCCCTTGCTTATTTGGAAAACGCATCACACTTAATTTTACCCAGATATCCCCAAATTGCTCAGAGGTAATACTATTACTTAATTATAACTACAACATTTTGCATGTCTAATACTAATAAAGGTAGACTATTTGGAAGCAAGCACAAGCGTAAATTATAATAAGATTATAAAAAACATTCACTGTCAAAAGCCAAATTTGAAGTGAGGGCTAAACAGTCATTGATACCCACAAAACACACGGACTGCACAATTTTATTGTGAACAATTTTTATTGGCCAGCAAATCAATATTATTCAGTACGATTGGCTGAGTAATTAAAATTCCTTAAATATCTGTAGTTTCCCCAAATCACCCAAGTTAGTTTCCACCAAAATATCAATAAATATGATCTCATTTCAAACTTGATTTTGACAGTTTAAACAAAATACTGCAGTATAATGCAACTAAACTTAATATAACATTTCTGCCATTCTTATATACTGTAAAATACTTTATTTTCGAGGGGTGTAATTTTTCGCGGAATTAATATTTCGCGCATCTTTGATTAAACTTTTTTTTCTTCTTTTTTTTTAACACCACTATTATTTATCAATAAATCCTGTTTTTACAGTCAATGCATAAGCAATATTAACTGTTAGTACCTTGACATGGGCATTCTACCAGATCAAATGATTAGTGTTATAACAGGTAAAGGGTAACACTGAGATTGGGTAAATGGCCGCTTGTAAGCATTATATTATACAAAGACGTGTTAATCTTTGTAATTCAGTACCATCCACAATGTCTTTACTTCCACAAAACTGACCGTGAAGTGCCGCCATTGTTGTCAAGCGAAAATACTTGCCGAAAACCACTTTTCCGGTAGTGGCTTGTGAAAAACGATGGGAAATATGAATTGGGAAATGCACTGTATACAGTGTACAGTGTGTCAACTGGCATGACGTCGGGCGAGATATCTCGCCTGCAGTACTCAGAAGGTTAAAAAGCATGGCCATCATTGATGCAACCATTTGAGCAACATGCGTAAAAAAATTAACAAAATTGAAACATTTTTTTTTCATTTTTCAGGAAAGGATTCTAATAAATGATAATGTTATTCAGAAATACAATTATCATTACATTATAAATAGTCATTGAAATGTTTTCTTGTTTCTGCTTACTTGTGTAAGTTCTAAATGAACCAAACTTCAAAATATTTCAGTACATGATTTTACTAGCTAGTTGGGATATTTATTTTTGCAGACAAAATGAAGCAGGAAGTGCCCTCTTTGCCGAAATTCCTCGACCAGGTTCCAACTGGGTCCCCAGGTACTTCTTCCAGCAGTGACGGTAACAGTCCATTTTTCAGTCAGCTCAAGTCGTCACTGAGCAGTAACTGGTCCACAGGAGAAGACACGCTCACTGGCAAGATAGTGAAGAACAAATTGAGGATGAAGCTCAAACAGAGCTGCAGCTCCCAGCCATACACGATTCCAGAGAGACGAGGACCACCACAAGATCACGGTCAAGCTCAAGCTCCATTGCCAGATTTCAACATGCTTATGTAATAAGAGACATTTTGACAACCAAAAAACTCCCAATAAACATTGGTCTGTCATTGCAGATTGGCTGCACTTTGTGTTCATAGTGCTAATGTTTGTGTAGTGCTTTGTGTCTTCTTAGTGCTAATGTTTGTGTAGTGCGTTGTGTGTTCTTAACAATCTAAATTTTTATAATTTAGAATATATCCAGTTTTGGTAAAATGATACATATAGAAGGAAAATATTAAAATTTATTTATGAAATATATCTTAATTTCTTTCCATAGCCCAGTGGTACAGTGCCTGCCTGATGCGCGGTCGGTCTAGGATCGATCCCCATCAGCTAACTACTGGGGGTTTTTCTCGACATAACCATATGTCCGATGCCGATATAACCGTAATTATAATGTGTTGAGTGCGTCGTTAAAAAAAAAAAAAAAAAAAATTCTTTCTTTCTTTTTTTTCAAATTAAAATATATCTGCCTTTTTACATCACAGATTTATTGGTTATTTTATCTCTATCTTGTAATTTCATAAAAGGGTTTGGTTTTGTATTCAAGGTTACATGTTGCAGGATTCATTTAGTTAATACATGTTTGGCTATTTTTTTAACTTTAAAACATTTTGCTTAAATTATCCATTTTGGCAATTTTTTTGTGTTTTTGCTTCAGAAGTCTTGTAATAATTCAAACTGCATCTTATATACAACAGAAAATTCATGTACTTTGGATAATGACTCATTTAGTATCATTTTACTATCATTGACAGGGAACATTTTGCTTTCAAAATCGTGGTTAGCTTTCTATCAACTGAAAATTTATTAGCAACTACTGTTTAATGTTTTAAATTTGTTTAATAATCTAAAACTTGCATATCGAATCACCACTCGATACTGAACAAAATGTTCCCTGACTGATACATGTTTTATATCTCATTAACATTTTGTTTGTTTTATAGTATTGTCTGATTGTGGTGTGGGGTCTCTAAATAAATGTGGTGTTATCAGTATAACATCTCCCTCAGAACCACTAGCTGTAAACATTTCTATTTTAGGCTCTCTGTAAAGTTCTCATGGTGTTACTCGTTATTATTTTGCTTAGTTTGTGTCATCAAGGATAATATCCCAAGTTTTTACCATGAGCAAAATCAAGGCAAGCTCCTAAACTATTTTTTTGTGTGTAAGGAGATCAGTTTGCAGGCTAGTAAGGAGGAGACTGATATCTGTAAAGCTCAAGATAAAACGCACCAACCTTTTCTTTCACATAACAAGAAAATGTGGAAGGGGAAATTAATGTTGCAGTAAAAACAATTGGCATCGCTTGTATCTGAAAATAATATTGGTAATAATTGAATTGGAAGTGTTGATCTTGGCAGTTGAGTTTGAGCACTGAATGAGGTAACAGATGGGATAGCTCAATTGGTTGAGAGCATTGGTTTTCTATGCCAAAGATTTTGGTTCAAATCCAGAGCCCGTCATCATAAGATTGTGTTCACTCAGATCACTGTTGATCAAGAAGTAGGGTTTGTGTATGCTAGCGAGTCCCTGTCTGATTGTTATTAATTTCAGTCATTGTCAGTTTTTTAACCAGTATTTTTATGATGCCATTTTAAAACATGATTTGTAATGTAAATTTGAATGTTTGACTTTGGTACATAGGTATTAATGCCAGTTAATCAGAACTCTGAGTTATTGGAACATTTTGCCAAATTATCTATTAAACTTAAAAAATTGCAATTTTGTAGAAAATTATTAATAATTACATGAATTTATTTTGCCAAATTATTAATAAATATCATTTGGTGAATTTGGCAAATGGCAAAGTCAGTCGTCACGTTTTCCATCTAATTTTTAAATGGACTTATTTCAACTGAGTTGCAATGAGCATTGAAGGTATTTTCCATAACTAGGTCACTATGACCTACTTTTGAAGGGCGTGTCGTGTACCTCATTGGTACTGGTTTTCAAAATCAGTTGTAAAATGTTTCTTTAATATTTAAAGCATATCCTTTAAATAAATTGACAACAGCTTTAAAGGTACTTGTTCCCCTGTAAACTGGTCATACAAAAGTGTGGCCATTGTTTTTTTCTTCTGTTCATACATGCATAAAAAAAAATAATTGCTGTCAAATCTTATAATTAAATTTATATGCATACTTTAACAATACACAACTGAATTTTGTGTAGCTTTAAATATGCCTGTGGTATTATTTGTGTAAACTTCATTGATACTTATGTCGGGTAAGAATGCAAACATTAATTCACTATTATTTGAATCGGGTGATTTTCTTTTTTGTAATGATGTCATTCATTTGGTAAGCGATGCCATTTCCTCTAGCTGCTATGCATTTTTACTGATCATTTATTTATATTGGAAGGAATTGTCCTATTCGTGTGTAGTTTATATATATATATATATATATATTTTTTTTTAAATCCATGCACGTAGATCTACATTTTTTAAATTGCTTTTGTAACTTTCACATGTGTTTTCTTCAAAATGTCTGGGTTGTTGCACAGAAGTAGTGCGAGTCAGTGGTGGCTTAAATTTTTGGGGTTCCATCTAGATATGAATAAAAAAAGAAAAGTAAGCACCTCTGGACCAATCAGATTGCCGTAAAGTGTTTAATTATATAATAATCTAAATTATAGGATTAGATCATAGATATGGTTGAAAACATCCCAGATATGTAGAATAAAGAAAGTTATTTGCAGGAAACCAAGTACCATCAGTAGTCTAGTTCCATCAAGATTGCTGTTAGCTAGAAATGCCTTGTTAAGTAATAAAAACCAGAAGGAGAAAAAGCTTATTGAAGTTACTGGAACGTGGAAAATACTATTACTTTGAATTTAGCTTTTTTATATAAAATGTCTTATATGTGATCAGGGTTTATGCTGAACATCAAAATTAGGCAGAAAATTGCGTTTGACCTACAAATGAGATACAATTTTAATATTAAGGTATTGGCAAATTAAATATGAAATATATTCAAATTAAATTTTAATTCAGATTTAAAGGACAGCAGCTTAAATCCTGTGTATTAAGGTGATCACTTTTATTTTGCAAAATAGTTGGTTTGGTATTAAAAACAAGAGCTGTTTATTGAATGATGTCCCGGTTTTTTAAATCATTATTATATTATTGATGTGTCTAATGCATATCTACATCTTTTATAAATTGTATAAAGTGAGAACCTCTATTTACTGTTTTTGTCAACAGCTTTTTGTCATGCTTTGTAGAATAAAAAATAAAGAAAAAGTTATGCGAGTTAATTCTGTGTACAGAACAATTCTGACTGGAATGTCAGATTTGCTTGCTATATTTACTAAAGAAAACAAAACTCTCAATATCTGCATCACTTCTGTCAGTTATTTTTCAGTTTGCATCAGCTATAAATATTATGTTTATACAAGAATAGTACTGATATACGTGTTGTAGAGTACTGGAAAAAGAAAAAGTAAAGGAAGAATTTCAGCATGGGTTTTATGCAACCATGCCTGGTGTAGTTGAGTTAGCCATCCATTGTAGTCCATGGGCCAAATGCTGAAACACCATTATATACTGAACAAAAAAAGAAACTTCCGATTTGTACATAGAGTATTTGTTGTGTTAAAGAATTCATTGTGTAATGAAATTATATAGGTAGTATTAGCCTTGAGCTGTATTTTCATGAATTTTATCGATTATTTTTGCACAGTTAATTGTCGACAAAGAGAAATTAAATTTGCATGTGCATGCATGGTTCGAAATGTCCCGTTCAGTATTCGATCAATTTGTTTTACTTGTCTTACTGATATTGTTGTCAAGTGAACGAAAACGCTTCAAAATTTGTAAAAACCAATTAACGTTTTTTACATTGTTATATTTTTAATATGCCAAGAATACTCAATAATTTACTCGAATATCGATTGGCATGCTTGATGCGGGCATGTCGACAGAAGACGTTGCAAGGCATGTTAGGAGTTCTAGTCGAGCGATAAGAAATCGCATAAGATTTCGGACGACAGGAAGCACCAACGACTTGTCACGTCGTGGACGTCCGCGTGTTACAACGCGTGGTCAAGACCGCTATATCACGAACACGCATTTGCGCAATCAGTTCCAAACTGCCTTTGCTACTGCTGCTAACACACCCGGGTTTCATAATAACCGAATCAGTGGGCAAACTGTTCGTAATCGTCTGCGGGAGAACGGTTTACATGCACGACATGTTTACGTCGGATGCGTTTTAACGCAACGTCATCATCTAAAATCGTCTTAATTGGGCACGTGTACTCGTGTTGGATACGGCGACGCTGGAATACCGTTTTTTCCCCGAATGAATCTAGATTTTCTTTATAACGTGGTGATGGAAGAGTGCGCGTCTATCACAGAAGAAATTACTGTTGTGTTCTTGAACGATATCGTTTCAGGGGTTGGTGTTCTGTCCTGGTCTGGGCAGCCATTGCCCATGGTTATCGTTCACCACTAGTCGTCATTGATGACAATTTAAATGCTCAACTTTACCGCGATGACATTCTCGCACATCATTTCATTCCTCTGTTCCATAACAACGCCAACATCTCGATTTGTCAGCATGATAATGCCACCTCTCATACAGCTAAAGACACTGTAAATTTTCTTAGGACAAATAACCTTGATTTCATTGATGACTTGCCCGCTAAAAGTCCTGATCTCAACCCCATCGAGAATGTCTGAGATAGTCCAACTGAACGAAAAGTACGTGATCGTCGCTTAACATAGTCACAGCTTCAGGAAAAGTTTAAAACTATATAGTTCCATTCATACACGTTAATTTGTTTCATAAATTCCATGTAGTACTCCCGCTCATGCACTAATCGGTCTTACTATACTTGTACCCATGTGAAACCGTTTATGTTACGAGTGTGTTTTTATTCATAATTCACTCGCTTTCGCTCGTGATATACGATTGATAACACACTCGCTGTTTATATAAACGGTCTTAGTATTCTCTATGTTCTAAATGAGTAACAAGGCTTGTTTTAAAAACATTTGGTGTCAAATTTGAAGTCATGAAATTTATCTCGACTACCAAGGCAAATAATGGGGAACCATGGCCAATGATGATGACCAAGGCAGATGAGGACATATTAATAAAGAAACTATACTTCTATTTGCAATCCATGATTTTAACACCCCCTTCCAAAAAAGACACCCCCCATAAAATCCCACAACAAATCAAAACAAACACAACCACCACCAGCACCCCCCCCCCCCCCCCCCCCCCCCCCCCCCCCCCCCCCCTAAATACATAATAATAATAAATCAATTTAAAAAATCATATCGCCATATCAATTCGGGAACCTGGTCTGACAAGAGACGAACTATATATACTCCTGGACATTAATTATTAAGTTCCGCCTGAATTGTACTGAAGCCAAACATAGGTATGTGGAAATACGTGTCCGTGCCGACGTGGGTTAAACCTGGTAATTGGTATTTTCACATGTTCTCTATCTACTGCACGTATTTACTGAGATGGCGTGAATAAATTACTTATTAGAAGCACATAATTATGTGTGATTTCAACTCCATAGTGAATTACCACGCATTTTCTGGTATATTTACGGTTTCTGCCCCCCACCCCCTCCACCCGCCGCCCCCCACCCCCGCCCATAATACATTAATTATTGAAGTAACGACAGTGTAACTTGCTATTAGCGTTGGTTTGTGTGTGTGTGAGGTTTTTTTTTTTTTTTTTTTTTTTTTTTTTTTTTTTTTTTTTTATAAAGATTTTAATATCCGCTGTATACACAAAACATTAATCCCAGTGTTTTATATCTACAGAATTATCACATTTCACACTCATTACTATATGAATATATTCCATAGTCAGAGAAAAATGTAGACCCATAGGAAAAATATCTTTAAAATAACAAGAGATTCAAAATTGGAAGTAAATAAATGCAACGCCAAAACCTAAGTGAAATGTTCTCAACCTCTGTTTACTTGAATATGTCCACTTGTCTTACCCATAAACTGCTCTTTTCCCCTCATGAGAAAATCAATTTGTCCATTTCTTCTCACCTAATTTGTTTCCAGTTCTCACATAATTTTTCTTTTAGTTCATTATCCATGAATACTGCCGTATTTTAAACAAAGGCAGTGGTTGATAAAATTTCACTCAGCTGTTGGCGTCACATTTTTTACTTACAATTTTGAATCTGTTAATATTTTAACAATATTAAGACATATGAGCCTAAAATTTTCATTTTTAAAACAATTCTATATTCAGGCGTGTTATTATGGTTTTGGTCGTCACCCCAAATATATTAATATCTTCCAAGAACAACAACAAAAAAGAACAATGACCTGTTTTTAATAGTCCACGTTTTTACCGTATATAGCAATGAAATAACGTAAAACGTTGTGATTACAATATTCCTGCAGGTACCTGCTATTTAAAAGCCAGTTTATTGTGCATATTTTAATAGATTAAAGAGACATTCCCGAGTTTGGTCGATTGTAAGATGTTTCCGACTAACATATTTCTACGATTAAACTTACATATTAAATATATTTTCTTATTTAGAATATCAGTGTCTGCATATTCTATGTGTTTCTGGTAGTCTTAATATATGTAAGAAGTCCAAACTAGATTTTGTCATCAAATAATTTCGTGTACGATAAAATATGTTTTAGGAAATAAAATGAAATTTAACTTAGTACAAATATTAGAAGGATCAGAAACACTTTTAATATACATCCACTAATAATTTATGCAGAACAATATATTTCATATGTAATTACAATCGTTAAAAAGTATCTGTTAGTCAATAACATCTTAAAAATTGCAGCAAACTCAGGAATGTCCCTTTAATATTCAGTACAAACCAATGTTTTGATGTACTGTACCATTATTGTTAAAGCTTCAAGTGTTGTTTTGTCTTTAACACCTGTTTTATTATTATATTTAAGTCATATTAAATAGTAACTGACTAATCACATTTAAAAGCTCAACATGTATATGAGTATTCACTGAGATTGATTTTCTTTTTTAAAGACACACTCACGCCTTTGAAGAATTTTATTATTTTTTTCTTCATTGCAAAACCACAGCTGCCGTTTCAGTAGACTTCTCTCTTTTCTCTGTAAACAGTTTGTCATTCAGAAATAACTGTCGCCATTTTGAACTATTTCTATAAAGTATTTTCACACAAAAACAAAGAGCCGGAGGGTAAGTATTCTGAACACATGTATTTTAAATATAGTCTACACTGGAAAACGATCTTCTCTTTAGAAATGTTGATCTGCATGGCTATTTTCGTCACAAGAATAAAATAGTTTTTCCTGGAAATCCGTTGCTCAAATCGAGATACAATTTTCATAAGAACACCGTTTTTAGAAATATTTATTTGCATATTGCGTACACATTATACCATTGTACCTTACTAAAGCCTAGAACGAACGATCTATTCTATACAGGCATGTGTGTAAGTCGGGGTATTGGAGGTCGACCCCCCCAAAAAAAAAACAAAAAAAAAAAAGAAGACAAAAAAAAAGAAGAAGAAGAAATTACCTCCTCAAAATCTAGCCCGAGTACGCTATCATGCGAGAGCTAGAGGACATTTGTTGGGTTATTATCGCTCTCTGTCGTCAGAGATATCTCTATATAACAAAAACACGGAATGGCGGACTATCACACGGTAGATAAAGATTCCCGCTCTAATACAACAACACTTATAAGTTTGACGCTAAATACCATTACATTGATTATTTTCGAATCCGATTACAAATATTGTTCATAGTAACCACTAATACACACACTACAGGCGGAAACCCGTTAGCACCTACGTATGTATCCGGAACATTATTGAAAGCCGCTGAAGGGCAGTAGTGTAACTGAGTCTTTAT
>JAECMU010132186.1:0-10319 GCA_016106625.1 Dracogyra subfuscus
CCCCCCCCCCCCCGACGAAGGTCTTTCCCCCCAAAAAAAAATTGAAAAAATAAATAAATGAAGACTCCGTTACGCCACTGTCTGACGATACATCCTTTCTGCAGCGCTCAAAGAGGACTACCACGTCCAGACCAGGTTAGTCTAAACACATTTGTTATCATAAAACTCCCTTTCCTTCCTTAGGTTTGATAAACTGACATTCAATAGCCAATGACTAAACAAGACGATATAAGTAGCACACAACTATTGTGATTGCAGTTTCCCCCAATCTGATATGACTGTTCGTTGAACGGTATTTAAACCACAAAGTAAAACATAGAGAAATCATTGCAGTTGGTTCGAATCCTGTCAACTGAGACTTTGGTTTTAAGTGCTACAGTTTCTGGCCAAACGTGTAATCGGTTATAAACACCGACAGCCTCTTCCGTACATCTTCGCAAGAGGTGTAAATCACGATATAACCTTTATTTTTGAGAAAAATCAAAAATTAAGGAAAAAAGAGAAAGAAAATATTTTTAACCAGAATGGAAATCCTGACTGAAGGACGCAAGTAAGACGCATGCGTGTGGCAAGAATTATATTTCCGGTGTGGAAATGTGGGTGGACAGATTCAGCGAAGCATTAACGAATCAATGTCTGAGAACATGAAGAGATGGGCTGAAATTGTGTCTAAGCAAATAAGTGGGTTCTGTTAAGGATTTCCTTTTATTGAACTCTCCACAAAATGGATGTTATCCCGATCGCGACACTACCACTTAACTATGAATGATCAACTCGTTAACGATCGTAATCCGATTTGTTTGAGAAGTATCGATCAATCAAATCAATGTAGGGTATCTTAGCAGCTGAAGAAGTAGCTGATCCTCCCGACAAGTGCAGACCGCCAAGCTGGATGATTCTTGAGACGCACACACACACATACCGTCTGACTCTCTTACCAACAGAGCTCTCCATCATCGTGATGGCAGCGGTCGTAGACGAACTAAAAATGCAATAACCACAGTCATAATAGTGGTCAGAACAAATCCATTAATCTCTGTCATAACTCAGTCAAATTACCACGAGTAAGGACACATTGACTGCAAGGTGTTACCTCGGTCGTGTGACTCGGTACGAGACACCCACTATTTTCTACAACCTCAGCAATTGACATTTAAAACTCCCTTGTTGACACCAGTCATTCTACCACCTGAGCAATTTATCATTAAAACACCTTTCTTACCTTCAGTTATATGCATGGAATTATCAAAGCCATTCCTTGCCCCTAGGGAAAAGCTACGTTTGAAGATTATAACTGAACCATCAAAATAGAAACATTAACATTAACTATCATGGAACTTTGGACACCGATTACTCCAGACTTGAATGAATTAATGCATGAGTGATTGATTCATTCAACGATACACCCAGCACGAAATATGCATCGGCTATTGCGTGTCAAACTATGGCAAATGCAAAAATGAACTGATGAACAACATCAATATAAATATCTAAGAAGTATACTGCCGACTTTGACCCACATTTGTCGCTCCAGCCAGTACACCACGACTGGTACATCAAAGGCCGTGATATGTGCTATCCCTGTCTATGGGATAGTGCTTTTAAAATATCCCTTGGTACTACTAAAAAAAAAAAACCCACACACAAAAAAGGTAGCCCGTGAAGTGACAACAGCAGGTTTCCTCCCTCAATATCTGTGTGGTCCTTAACCATAATTTCCGACGCCATATAGCCATAAACAAAATGTGTCGAGGGCGTCGTTAAGTAAAACGTTTCCTTCTTTTCTTGACCCATATCTAATCTACATCTATAACGTATTGAGAAAATAACGATACTGTCTTTAATAATACTAGTTATTACAGAAGCTAATGTGTGCTTTACGTCGTAACGGGCTCCATTTAGTGCACTTTATAACGTCCCTCGTCAATGATCTGATTCATCAGTGTTTCATCAATCAGTAGAATAACCAATCAATACGTTTGTTACAAATGACATATGAACAATTACTGTCACAAACATTTTCGCGAATAAAATATACCGCGAAAATCGCTAACATGTTGATAGCACCGCGAATTTAATTACGCGCGAATATATTTCCGATTTGGTATAATTTTCATGGATACAAAAGACAAGCAGTTTATACAGATTTTTGTTTGCACTCTGTCTTTACTGTCAAATAATCCACAATGTCACGTGGTTCTGTAAACCTACATGGTCACGTGTATTTGATCGAAGTGACACACAGTGGTGTGTAAGTCTGTTGCTACGTAATCTCAGTTTTGTTTGTTTTCTGTGTAACTTTGAATGGACGTTTGTGGATACCACCAATAATTAAAATGTATTTCTTATGATATTTGCGTGTTTCAGTTTTCTGTATCGCACGTGCGTGTTCCATCGATAACATGTCTTATCAGACATACATACAACATTGACGTCTTGCTGACAGCATGGTAACATGTCCAAGTGTGTGTGAAATCACTGAAAAGAGTTTGCCAAATGAAATACGTGTAATTTTGATTGTACAGTGGTCATCTTAATATTTGTAAGAAGCCCAAACTAGATTTTGTCTTCAAATAATTTCGTACGTACGAAAAAATAACATTTTAGGAAATATCATAAAATTTAACCTATTACAAATATTAGAACGCTCAGAAACACGTTTAACATACAACCACTAATATTTTATTCAGAAAAATGTATTTGATATGCGATTACCTTCGTTAAAAAGTCTCTGTTAGTCAAGAACATCTTGAATTTGCAGCGAAACTCAGGAATGTGCCTTTAAGACGACCAGAAACACATTGAATATGCAGACAGTGATATTCTAAATGAGAAAATATATTTAATATGTAAGTTTAATCGTAGAAATATTTTATTAGTCGGAAACATCTTACAATGGAGCAAAGTCAGGAATGTCCCTTTAACCCGACTCGTTATATTTAGCACTAACTGATCAGAACGAAGTGGTATACTACCACATGACTTACAACATGAGACGGTGCTTTTGCACCAGCGTGGCCAACAGGAAACGTTTCCTGGTCGACCTTTGTTGATTTGCTTGCAAGGTAGTTGTCAAGGAAAACTACTCTCTAAAACTAGTAATTAATGGCTCCCCAAAGTTCTTATACCATGAATGTTATACCAGTATTAGAAATCGTCTTCAACTTTTAAAGGTAGACCAGCAAACAAACATACACGATAGTTTGTTTCCGAAAATTGCCTGTTAACTAGACGTCTCTGTTCGTATGTAATTGGTATATAATGTACATAAGCCAATATTAGCAACTGCCGCCTTACCCTTCTCTTGCATAACATTGTACGTGTAAAACGTCGACTAGTCGTGCCCATAGCACGAAGTCTTGTATCTCTGCTGAGCTAACAATGATGTTCCTTTGTGTAATTCCCATCACGATGATTTCACAAGAGTACTGGCGAGGTACACGATACGACGTTAGGAGTGTGATTGAAAATCATGTTCAGAATACAGACAAATTATTGAAAAAATTATATCGCAGAGACCTAGTAATAATTGACCGCCCTATATGTAAGATATGTCCCGGACAATGATTTACTGTCATGTGTAGCAGACCGTTTAAAGTACGTAACCTTGTAATAGTATGCAAGAAAATATTAACAGTCGGACGTTCGGACAACACCATACCATAACACGACCCATCATAGACAGGCGTCTAAACACTTCTACACAACACGGTCTTCTATTTCTTGATAAATCCTATTCCAGAAATGGAGGGGGAAAAGGAGCGACTGCCTCATCTGTTTGTGGTCTGTAATCCGGTGTATCAGAAGCCTGGATTACACGCAAAGCGAGCGCGGTCCTGGCCACCGTACTGTCGTGTTTGTGCACTGGTGAGCGATAACTTCCTGCACACAGTTAAGACACAATAACATGCTTCACAATCAGTTAGTGTCACGGAAACCAACACATCATTATCAGCCATTAGATGGGTTTTTCTTTGGCACACAAAATAGCTACAAGTAAAAAAGCCATTTTACATTAAAAAAGAAACAAACACACACATTCCCCCACCCCCCCAAACAAAAAACACAACAAAAAACAACAACAACCCAACCCCCAACAGAAAACGAATCCCGTCATCAACACCCCCACCCCATAACCCAACCATCATCCATCCCATCCAAAATAAAAATAACGAACCCCAACCCAAAATAGTACAAGTAAGTTAAAGGGACATTCCTGAGTTTCCTACAATTTTTAAGATCGACTAACAGACTTTTTAACGATTTTAATTGCATATCAAATATATCTTTCTGCATAAAATATTAGTAGATGCATGTCAAAGGTGTTTCTGATCGTTCTAATATTTGTATTAGGTTAAATTTCATCTTATTTCCTAAAATATTCGGTTTTTGTCTTTTTGTACGTACGAAATTATTTGAAGACAAAATCCAGTTTAGGTTTCTTACACATATTAAGACCAGAAACGCATTGAATATGCAGATACTGATATTCTAACAAGAACATCTATGTAATATGTAAGTTTAATCGTAGCAATATTTTATTAGTCGAAAACAACTTACATTGCAGCACACTAAGTAATATCCCTTTAACAAATAACTGCGATAACGCTGCATCTCACTAAGCCAAGCCAGCGACCATGCCAGAGACCGGACTTCAGTCTTAGCATGGGCGGAACCTTAAATAATTCACTAGGTCTACGAAACGGTGTAAATCACATTTAACCAGCTATAAGTTATCTTCACATTAACTGCCATTCGCCCATATCGGAAAACACAAGCTCCTTTGCACTCATATAACACTGTTATCTAATGTGGAATGAAATACAACCAAACGGGGAGATCGTGTCGAGAATCAAAACAGTCATCAACTGTAGCCTTTAGAATATCTTGTATATCAACATGGAACAGTAACAAATATTGGAACAAATAGGAATGTATTGTAGAGATTACCAGCGTGGCGGTTGTATCCTTTATAAGACCTTGTGTATAATCAGTAACAAGTGTTGAAACAATCAGGAATGTCTTGTACAGATTACCAACATGGTGGTTGTATCCTTTATAAGACCTTGTATATCAACATGAATCAGTAACACGTGTTGGAACAATCAGGAATGTTTTGCGAATGGCTGTAGTAGATGCGAATCGTGCCAACTGAGACAGTGTGTTTTTAAAAATCTTATGTGATCCATGAGTGATCTGTCCTGTCCTATTTTCATTTAGTGAAGCAGTCTGGGAGTGGCACTCCTCTTATTGTTAATGGCAGAGGGATTATTATCAATGTTTGTGCAACGACACCGCAGCACAAAAAATACATATCGGCTAAAGGGTGTCACAACTGATAAGCATATGGAAATATTATTTATATATATTCATGTAAAACCACAGTGTAATGAGCTGGTGAGGGGAGTATATATAATACATAAAATTGACGTAAGTATATTTTAAATTTTGTATAGAAGTCAAAGTGTTTCAAAAACTTTACAGTTAATTCTGAATGTAATTTAAACGATTCCAAAACGTTTCTGTTGCCAAATATATCATTGCTTGTCAGCTTGAGATGACCACACTCCACCAGAATGTGGCGCACAATCAGTCGGTGTAGCAGAGGAATGAAATCTCCAGTGGCTGCCTTCTTACACGATGTATTAGGAAGATTCGTAGAATCAACGTCTATTTGTTTCAATGCCCATTCGACTCTGCATTTTGCGTAGATACTGCACTGATATTAAAGTAAGCAAAATATGGTTTTGTCGTACAGATTTATACTTCTAACTCTACAGCTATCCATGCATCCAAATAAATAATTTGTACTTACTTTCGTGTCTCCAAGCTCTACACTAGTACATACAATTGGAGCATCCCTTAGTTGTGATAGTGATACTAAAGTATGTCTGTGTATCAGTTGCCAATACAGATGTTATATTTTATTGGGTACCCAGCCATCTTGGCATTTAGGGCAATGAAAAAGCAGGTTTTGCTGTCAGGTCTGCTTTGAATTTGCCACATGTCAATGTTATTGTCCCCATCAGTGATCTTAAATATCATGTCAGCCAATATATCTTTTCGACTTGGCAAGATGATTGGGACAGTGTGGTTGCGACCAAGCCTCATTCTGTCAAGCCAGTCCAGGGAGATTGGCAGTCATATTACAGACGATGCAGGAAGGATGAAGTAGTCTTGCACCGTGCCCGCATCGGCCATACATATTTGACGCATTTCTTACTTTTAAAGGAGGACTCTCCTCCTGCGTGAATATTGTTAGTATATACAGACTGCGCGCCACATATTGGTGTAGTGCAATCATCTCACACCGACGACAAATAATATATTTGTGAACACAAATGTGTTGGAATCTTTTAAATGATATTTGTATTGCATTGCACGTTTCCACACAATTCTTTACTGTGGTTTTACATAAATGTATAAATAATATTTCCATATATTTACCATTTATGACACCCAATAGCCGATGTATAAACATTCATTCATTATACCTACCCAGTGCTGCAAAACGTGTGCTAACCAATCATGCTATGATGTGCAGGGATTCCCAAAGGGGTTCATAACGTTTCGTGGTACATATTTGGAATTAATGAATGTTTAATGAGACCCCAGCACGAAAGATACATCGGCTACTGGGTTTCAAACTATGGTAAATTCAGCAAGATTGAGTAGACATTTGGAGGCTGTGCCTACTACATGCTATGCACCACTAACCAAACTATAGCCCGAGTACTCTGACTGTAAGAGAGCTAGACGGACATTTGGACATAATACGCTCTCATTACAGTGAATGTACTTTTTTAGCAGTTGCCGACAACCAAAAAAGTTGTCAAAGATTTCCACTCTGATACCACAACAATCCTATCATAGGCTGATACAATTGTTGCGGTATCAGAGCGGAAGTCAAAGTGCAACATGTTTATTTGCCATACTGTCGGGGATGGAGTGGTGCGTGAGTATAAAACACAATTAAAATGTAATTCTTAGTATATGGAGTTACATCTGTACCTAATAATAGTTTTATGTTTTGCTAGTTAAATTTGTTGTTCGTCATTTTAACAAAAAAACTTTTAGTTAAACAAATTAACACCTGACCTCCATACTGACCATCTGGAAATTTCCTTTTAAATGGACATTCCTGAGTTTGCTGCACTTTTAAAGATGTTATCGACTAACAGAGACGTTTTAACGATTGCTACTTTTTTGCATAAAAGATTAGCTGTATGTCAAACGTGTTTCTGATCGTTATAATATAATTTATGAGTGTTTTTATTTTCGTACGTACGGAATTATTTGAAGACAAAATCCAAAATATTAAGACGACCGTATATTTAATATGTAAGTTTAACTGTAGAAATATTTTACTTAGTCGTAAACATCTTATAATGCAACAAACTCGGGAATGTCCCTTTAACTCAGATCGAGTTAATTCTCACCAAATAACGACCACGAAGCATTGCGCTTGAATATCCATAAAAAAACAAGAAACCCACGTATTTCCTATTAAGACGGACAAATATAATCATTATTCTTTTTTCGCAAGCACAAATACGAAATCTCAGAGGTATTAGCAATGTAAGGCAGCAAGGGTTATGCACCGAAATTAATTATTTTGCCTTCTCTAACGTTTTGTATTTGAGCTCATCTGCTGCCAACTGATCAAAGGACAAAAATAAATGTCACTTAGAAAAGAAACCCCCCACACTACCGAGGGGAAAACAAAAAAGAGGAAAAAGTTAGGAAAAAGTGATTTAAAAAAAATGAACCTTTAAACACAAAAACAGTACATGCACTTTACAACTATATGCTGTACTGATGACGGGTAACACTCGCGAGGCAGAGAAAAAACTAAACACTTCGAGAACACCTGATTTCATCAGATTGATTTAAGTTTTGAGTTTTACAACTCAGCTGATAACACCACATAACATCATACACACAGATGTATCCAGTATATGCAAACCAACTTTGCGTGTAGCTTAAAATATATAGTCATTGTAAACTGAACTCTATTCGTATACTTATCCTTATTTAGCACCTAAATAGCCTTTGTGTATTTTTGTATTGGGGTGTGTTAAACAATAGCCGATGCATTTTTGTATTGGGGAGTTGTTAAAGGGACATTCCTGAGTTTGCTGCAATTTTAAAGATTTTATTGATCAACAGATACTTTTTGACGACTATAATTACATACCAAATACATTTTTCTGCATAAAATATGAGTGGCTGCATATTAAACGTGTTTCTGATCGTTCTAATATTTGTACTAGGTTAAATTTAATTTTATTTCCTAAAAAAGATTTTTTCATACGTACGAAATTCTTTGAAGACAAAATCCAGTTTTGGCTTCTTATAAATATTAAGACGACCAGAAACACATTGAATATACAGGCACTGCTATTCTAAACAAGAACATATATTTAATATGTAAGTTTAATCGTAGAAATATTTTATTAGTCGAAAACAACTTATTTTTCATGCTGAGGTGTCGTTAAACAGTAGCCGATGTATTTTTGTAATGGGGTGTCGCTACACAATAGCCGATGTATTTGTTTTTGTATTTTTGAAGACCTGGATTCCTATGACAGTCCAAGTTTGGTTGGTATCTAATCCTATTTCCCCTCACGTCCCGTAAACCAGTGTAGTGACAAGTGATGGGGCAAGTAAACAGAGAGGCCGGTACTCTGCGAATGGTGATGGATGTTTGGTAATACAGGTAAAAGCAACTTCCGGTGACTAGTCCATCATCATTGGCAGCAGAGAGCTTAGCTTTCCTTAGATGTCTGAAGAAACCTCTCCGTCACAGATCGGACTCGTGTTCATGTTATGGCTAACTTGTCACTTTCATTAATTTCTTTCAACTTATTTTTGTACTTGTATCCAGTTATCCGACGCCATATAACCGTAAGTAAAATGTGTTGAGTGCATCGTTAAATAAAACAGTTCTATCGAATTAAGGTTAACAACGCTGTCCTGGGCACACATCTCCGCTATTTGTCCAGGTCAGTGGTTAGTGAGAGAGACGTCGGGCGGTCTTAGACTTACTCGATGAGTCGCAAACACTCACTCCGAGTGGGAGCCGCTACAATGAATGAATGTTTGTTTAACGACACCCCAGCACAAAAATACACATCGGCTATTGGGTGTCACAAATGATAAGTTTATATATAAGGAGCTGTGGGGTGGAAATAAAATACAATATATAAAATCAAGTTAAGTATATCTTAAAATGTTTCAAAAAGTGTAAACGATTCCAAAACATTTCTGTTGCCAAATATATCATTTCTTGTCGGCTTGAGATGATCACACTGCACCAAAATGTACCCAGTACCTACGAGCCTTGTGTCCGATAACCACGAATTCGCTGCGGCCGGAATCACACAGCCGATAGCTTTCATTAGATGTGTCCAGGAACCATCTCCGTGACGGAGCGGACTCGTGTTGTGTAAATAAGCGGACTTCATAAACGTCTACTATATACGCGTACTCGTTAGCGTTCACGTTTAACAATTACTAGATGGGATTGGCGGAGAAGGTAGTTACTTTCACAATAAGTGCGAGTTCCCATTAGACTAATTGGCGTATTTCACATCATCTTTTGTAACTTGCGGTCTTCACGAATGAATGAATGAATGAATGTTTGTTTAACGACACCCCAGCACAAAAATATCGGCTATTGGGTGTCACAAATGGTAGGTATATGGAAATCTTATTTATATATATTCATGTAAAACCACAGTGTAAGGAGCTGTAGGGGAAAAGTATAATATAATACAATACATAAAATCAAGGTAAGTATATTTTAAAACTTTGTATAGAAGTCAAAGTGTTTCAAAAACTTTACTATTAATTCTGGATGGAATTTAAACGATTCGGGTCTTCACGAAGGGAGAGGGCGTAGTCCACTTGCAAAGCGCTCGCCTAATGTTCAGTCGGTCTTGGGTCAGTCCCCGGTAACGGGTCCACTGGGCTATTTCTAGTTACAGCCAGTGCACGACGACTGGTATATTAAAGCCTATGGTTTGTTCTATCCTGTCTGGGATGCTGCATATAAACAACCTTGCTAATTCACAACATGTAACAGGTGACTCAGACTATATGTCAGAATTACCACGTTATTGTATCTGGACAATTCATAAAGACAAAGAGTGAATCCAGACTCAAATATAGTGAGATTGATATGCTGGACGTTCTCACTGATACATGTCAAATTTGGAGATATGATATCTAGACAGGGAATCTCCATGGGCAGGATATCTAGACAGGAAATAGGAATCCACACGGGCAAAATATCTTTTTTTTTTTTTTTTTTTTTT
>JAECMU010132202.1:0-14338 GCA_016106625.1 Dracogyra subfuscus
AAGTTAAATGTATGAATCCTGTAACTAACAATTTATCTGCTGAAATTGATATTTAGTTATAGCATTTTATCCATGTTGCAAAAAACAACAAAACAACAACAAATGTTTCCTATACCTAGTGTGAATATTCTATGTTGTGTGAACATTATGGACTTGTGTTGTGATGGAGGGCTATGCTATAAGTGTCACATTTGTCATAACATGGTATATGATATAGTGCCAATAATTAATCATATAAAAACTCTACGACTCTGTATTGTACTCTTTTATGCTAGGCTTTGACTACCAACTGTCATGATGGAGTTTGCCAACTCATCGATCATGTTGTAATTTCCCCGACTTCTATCTTATGACTGGTGCACTGAGATTAACAACTAGTTGGTCGTAAGAGTTGTATATGCACACTGAGAATTGAGTATGAGAGTACTCAAACTAGAAACTGCACAGTTATAGAAGTCGAGAGATCGGTGACTTTGCCAACTCCATCATAGCAGTTGGTAGTCTGAGATTAGCATTATAATAGAACATGAAATTAGTAGTGGGTTAATTCGTCAAGTGGGTCAAGGAAGCAGTGCCTGACAAACTAGATTAATCAAAAGAAAGAAGGAATGAATAATGAATGTTTAACAACACCCCAGCACAAAAATACATATATTGACCATTGCGCTTGATTAATCAGAACATCATCAATAATATATATATATATATATAATCTTGGATTACAATCTTGAGATTTGTAGCCCCAGTGAATGTTTAATCCCACATACATTTTTTTGTATGACCTAGACCCCCAGTTAGGATATATAATTAAAGAGAAGAATGGTATGTAAATGCATTCACGTATTGATTGAGTTTGGTCTTTCAGCTGTATTTCAGCAGACACAATAGAGACCTACACTTTCACTTTGGGATTGTACACTAGTAAGAATAATTTGCAACGGGGGATGTTCATTTTTCATGGTTTAATTTCATTTGGAGCTGGGAGTGTTACTATTGTATTTTTCTACGGCATCCATTCTACAGGTCCTGGAGAAGATTAATGATGGAGAGCACTCTGCTACTTAGAGTGAGCTCCCCTGAGACTGGTGCCTTATCCTGCAGACTTGGCTTTGTACATTATGTCAGGTCGTATTTGTTCCCAAACATTTGATCCTAACCACATGTCAATAGAATTGCCATCCACCAAATTATGTGGCATATGACATGACCTTTCAGAATTCCAGACACTTCTAATTCTCTGTGACATATAATTATTTATTACCCCAGAGGTCTCGTAATCAGGGGAAATAAAAATCATAATTTCTTATTGAGAAAGTGTTATGCACTGGTGTAATGTACAGTATTATTATGGGACAGTTTGGTTATTACAAACCAATGACCTTGTTGGTACTAGTAGCCCAGTGGTAAAGCACTTGCTTGATACGTAGTCGGTCTGGGATCGATCCCCATAGGTGGGCCCATTGGGTTATTTCTCATTCCATCCAATGCACCACAACTGGTATATCAAAGTCTGTGGTATGTACTGCCCTGTCTATGGGACGGTGCTTATAAAAGATCCCTTGCTGCTAATAAAAAAAGTAGTTTATGAAGAGGTGACAGCGGGTTTCCTCTCTCCATATCTGTGTGGTCCTTAACCATATTATGTCTGACATCATATAACCATAAATGAAACGTGTTGAGTGCATTATTAAATAAAACTCTTTTTTTTTATGTTGGTACTAAGTATGAGGGCAAGACCACAAGAGTTTGCATTTACATCTATAGATAAGAATGTTTAATCATATTTGCATTACTACAGTACTGCTTGTTATCTAGATTCAGCCATTTTTGTTCAATATGGGCAAAACAAAATGGGAGCCTGAACACTTATGAGTTTGGGGTGTTGTAAATTTTCAGTCGAGTTAAATTTGTCTTACCACAATGTAAATTCAGATTTAGTTTCTTTATTACAGTAACTATTTGTGTACATAACCTACTTGGGTAATACAGTGAAACCCATCTAAACCGGACACCCTGGAACCAAGTAAAATGTCCAGTTTTAAGAGGTATCCAGTTTAGAGAGGTTATTTTTGTACTGACTTTTAAAAAAAAGGACTGAAAATTTTTGGAAGAATTCTGGTTTACAGAGGGTCTGGTTTTAAGAGGTTTCACTGTACTTAAAAAAAAAAATTGTTCTAATATAAAAATATAAATATAGCACAACACATAAAGTAATTTTAGTTAGTTGAGTTGAGTAGCATTTTCAGATTTGGTTTGTTTTTAAAACCTATTTTAGTAAAATAAACGCACCAAAATATCACATAACTGCTGTATTATAAATATCCTAATCTATTTCTAGACTATGCCCAGGCAGAATTCTCCTTTTCTTTTCACTTAGTTATGTTCCTTGCTGTTTGTAAAACTTGTATGTTGTCTTCGGCATGCTAATGGTTTTCATTTCCACCCATTATTGATATTTCCAGCTAAACACATTATATTTCATATTGCCAGTGTGTCCGTAATTCAGATTTCCTGGCCAGTTAGTATTGATTAGGTAAGCAGCACACAATGTTAAAAAATGTGTTTTCTTCTCACTGGCCTCAATCTGTGGCACGTAGCTCAGCGGTAGAGAGCACTCTCCGGAGGTGTGATGGTCGTGGTGGAATCAATTGATCTTAATGGACTTGGGTTATCTCCCTGTCCCAACCAGCGGCCCACAACTGATACATCAAAGGCCATGCTGTGTATATTCTCTTGTTTGTGAAAAACTGCATGTATTAAAGATTTTTTCCTGTATTTTGGAAAGTGTAGTCTGTGTCATAGTAGTGGGTTTGCACCTAGCTTTCCATCTCTTAGTCTCTCTCTCTCTTTTTCTCTTCTCTTTTTCTCTCTCTCTCTCTCTCTCTCTCTCTCTCTCTCTCTCTCTCTCTCTCTCTCTCTCTCTCTCTCCCTCCCTCTCCCTCTCTCTCTCTCTTTTTTTTTCTCTCTCTCTTTTTTCTCTCTTTTCTCATGTCTCTCCCTCCTATATCTTTGTATCTGTCTGTCTCTCAGTTCCTCCTCTCTCCTCCCCTTTCCCTTTCCCCTCTATCTTGCTCCCTCCATCTCAAAATAACCATGTTAATGTTAGACACCAATAGCCATTATTTTAAAATGTGCCGAGGGATCATTAAACAAACATTCCTTTCTTTTTCATTTGTTACTGTGAGTGTACTTAAGAGCAAATCATGATCAACGCAAACTGTGCTTACTAATCACAAATGGAAACCTCCCTTGAAGAAGCAACAATGACATGATGATTTAGTCCTGAAAATAATTCTGTCTGTAGAGTTAGTCAACGTTCGCTGTAGAACCACTCTTGCCAGACTGTGAACGTGCAATGCTTATGGATCATGATCTTGATAACCACTTCCATATTGTTTTTATTTCATGCTATAATTCCATTTTGCACTTTTTTTTGGTTGGTTTTAAATCTTCAATTTTGATATCTTCTTTTCTGGAAATACTAATGTTTTTTTTTAACGTGCCAGGTTGCATTGAAGTCAATAATGTCACCATGACAATGTCATGACACGCTTAAATCAATAAAATTAGGATTTTGTTTTTCTTCCTGAACATCCATTCAACTGACTGGGGTTTTTCTCAATCCAGCCAGGCACCATAACTAGTAATATGTTTTTCTGTCTGTGGGAAAGTACATATAAAAGATCCCTTGCTGCATTAGGAAAAATGTAGCAGGTTTCCTCTGATGACTATATGTCAGAATTACCAAATGTTTGACATCCAACAGCCGATGGTTAAATACTCAATGTGCTCTAGAGGTGTTGTTAAACAAAACAAACTTAACTTTCTACACACCATGTTTAAAAAGAAGAAGTTATGTGTGTATATAAAAAAAATAAATGGTTTAAATGCACCCCAGCACATTGTCATGATATACATACTAGCACTATTTGCAAATATATCATGATGTTCTGTAACATGTTTGTATACTATTGACATATGTTGATACAATAGCATTTAACACATACCATATACATACAGGCATATATTTGCAAATATATCATAATATTCTTTAACATATAAATTTGTATACTATTGAAATATGTTGATATATCGGTATTATAGCATATTTGCAAACCATGTCACTTTTACATATCCTGACCTATACCATATCGGACTATACAAGGTTTTTCATCAATACACAACATATAATTATTAAACTGGTTTTGTGCAGAATTTCGTTGTTCTGCATTGCATACTTTTTCTGGTATTTATCTTCAGTGCTTTTATCTTATTACATTGTTATTTCTGTGTGAAGATTGATATCACATAGATAACAGAATTGCAATCCTCTCACAAAGACAAGCAGAATGCTATCAAAACCATGGGTATAAATTTATGACAACGATAAAAGTCTTTAACTTTTCTCAGTTTGATATTATCGTACAGTATACGTTGTATAGGTTTTTGCATTTTTTAATTATGTATTTCATTTTTATCTCATGCTGGATAAAATGACAAAGAATTTTGAATCGGTTTGACAAAAAAATTGAACCGATGTTATCCAATTATGTTTATATATTCTTAGAATGTTCTAAACCTATTAATCTGAATCCTACTTTGTCTAGTGTTTTCGAAATGTATACGAAGCTGGAAGTATATTTGAAGCGTTGCAACAGTTACCCATCATTGATGTTAACCAGACATGCTATCCGTTGTTTTATAAGTATAAATTAATCCAAGTCACAGTCGTCTCATGTTTTAATAATGTATCTGGAGACTGGAATAGGAAGCTAGGCAACAGTTAACATGCAATGATGTTTTCTAGACACATAGCTTCTACTGAATTGCTCATCACTGTATGTGTGGGAAATAATTTCAGACCTAAGGTCTGTCTTGGGACCTGACATGCATGTAATTTTCCGATGAGCTAGAGCACGGTGGGAGAGATAATGGTACCACCGCAATACAGGCAATCAGACATCTTGTACCATGGCAGAAGCTTTTAATAACACACTTGCAGGAACAGAATCATTCTTGGCACGTGGAATCGAAGCTGAAAGTTAAATGTAATGAGCATCTCTCTTGTAGCTGAGGGATTGGATGTAGCCTAGTGGTAAAATGCTCACCTGATGCATAGTCAGTCTAGTATCGATCCACATCGGTGGGCCCATTGGGCTATTTCACGTTCTAGCCAGCGCTGTCAGGTAAATCAAAGGCTGTGCTATCCTATCTGTCAGAAAATACATATAAAAGATCTTTAGGGCAGGATGTAGCTCAGTAATAAAGCTAGGATCAATCCCCATCAGTGGGCTTATTGGGCTATTTCTCATTCCAGCCAGTGGTATATCCAAGGAAGTGGTATGTGCTATCCTGTTTGTGGGAAAATACATATAAAAGATCCTTAGGGCAGGATGTAGCTCAGTAATAAAGCTAGGATCAATCCCCATCAGTGGGCTAATTGGGCTATTTCTCATTCCAGCCAGTGCTAGTATGTGCTATCCTGTCTGTGGGAAAGTGCATATAAAAAAGCCTTTTTTACATGTTGTAGGTTTCCTATCTAAGACTAAATTTGTAACTGAGTGGTAAGATGTAGATATAGTTACAAAGCACTCGCCTGATGCATGGTCAGTCTAGGATCGATCCCCATCAGTGGGCCCATTGGGCTATTTCTTATCCAGCCAGCATATCATGACTCATATATCAAAGGCTGTGGTATGTGCTATCCTGTCTCCCTTGGTACTTATGGGGAAAATGTAGTGAATTTCCTTTCTAAGACTATATGTGAAAGTTAGCAAGTGTTTTTTGACATCCAGTAACCCATGATTAATAAATCAATGTGCTCTAGTGTTGTCATTAAACAAAACAGACTTTTAACTTTAACCCTCCAGCTAGTGCACCATGACTGGCATATCAAAGGCTGTGGTATGTGTTATCCTGTCCGTGCAAATAAAAGTTCCCTTGCTGCTAATCGAAAAGAGTAGCCCATGAAGCAGCGACAATATCTATGCGGTCCTTAACCATATGTCTGACACCATATAACCTTAAATAAAATATGTTAAGTGCTTCGTTAAATAAGACATTTCCTTCCTTTAACTTTAACACTGTTATAATTGTGCACTGATCAGTTCAGTCATACACACAGATCTATCTAGCAACTGATGACATTTCCACAATCTCTGATGATGACAAAATTGCTTTGTTTGAGAAATGTGATATCCAGTGGTCATTTGATGATAATGTAATTACCTTATTTTATAATTTTGAGACATTTGATTCGAAAAAGCCATTTGAAGATTATAGGATTACTTTATTTCATAGTTTAGAAAATCTGAATGATCTTACAAATGGTGATAAAATTACCTTGGTTGCAAATATTGAATTCAAATGGCCACTGATCATAGTAAAATTATCTCCTTTGGGAATTCCTCGGTTTGACTGTTCTATTTACAAACTTGGCCTTTCATCCATAAGGAAGCTATCAGTAGTTTTATTAGTTTGTTATAATTGCATTTCTTCCTGAAAACACTTCCCCTTAAAACATTCCCAACAAATGTTATGAAGTTCTTTTTTATATATAACTGGTTTTGTTTGCATGTGTCTGGATGATGACGTTATTATTTTTATTTTTTTTTAATAGCAGGAATTCAGATTTCCTATGCTATGAAGTGAAGATGCAATAAATAGTTTTCCCCTCCCCTCAAAATCTCTCATTACAAAAAGGTTGTATTTAAAGAAAACAACTTTGAAATAGTAAGCAGTGCATGGTGCCGTGGTTAAAACATCGGACATACCTAGCTTAAAAGCATGATGTCTACCTTTTGTAAGTCTATTGGGCTATTTCTCATCCCAGCCAGTGCACCATGACTGGTATATAAGAGGCTGTGGTATGTGCTGTCCTGTGTGGGATGGTGCATATAACAAATCCCTTGCTATTAATGAAAAATTGTAGCGAGTTTCCTCTCTAAGACTATATGTCAAAATTATCTAATGTTTGACATCAAATAGCCAGTGATTAACAGTCAATATATTCTGATGGTGTCATTAAATAAAACAAACTTTAACAAATGTTTTTCCTCACCATTGCTTAATTTATAATAAATGTAGATGCTTAATTCTATTTGCATGTCATATTTTGTCCATGTTGAAGACTTGCATACATCTAAAATTGAAGCATGATAATCAGTCTCCAATACCTGTAAGTGTAAAATAAGTAACCTGTAAGTTTGTTTTGTTTAATGACACCACTAGAGCACATTGATTTATTAATCATAGGCTTTTGGATGTCAAATATATGGTCATTTTGACAGTCATAGAGAGGAAACCCGCTAAAATTTTCCATTTCAACAGCCTTTGATATACCAGTCATGGTGCACTGGCTGGAACGAGAAAAAATAGTCCGATGTGCCCATGGACTGGGATCGATCTTAGACCGACTGTGCATCAGGCGTGTGGTTTATCACTAGGCTACATCTACCTCTTCAGATATATTCCTGAGTTTGTGTCCATTATAATTTTCTGACTAACCGAGCCTTTTTAATGACTGTTTAGTGCCTGCATAAACAACATGTTTAATGTCAACCTAATGTTTGTGGTAGCCCAAATTCGATAACATTTTTTAATACATTAGTTACACAAAAGATGGTTCTAAACAAGAAAATATATTTAGTATTTATTTCATTTCATTTCATCTTATTTTTGTGCATATATCCAATTAATCTAGTGGTGTTGTTAAATAAAACAAACTTTACTTTACTTTATATCCAATTAAAGTTCAAGCATGAAGTCCTGGACTCACCTCAGCTGTGTCCAAGACAGAGGGTTAGTTAGTGGTTAGTGAGAGAAAAGAGGGTTTAGTGGTCTTACACCTACCCATAGAGTAGGTAAAACTCCCTCTGGATGGGAGCCGGTACTGGGCTGTGAACCTTGTACCTACCAGCCTTATGTCTGATGGCTTAACCACAACACCACCAAAGCCGGTATTTAGTACATAATTATAGTCACCAAAAATACTCTGTTAGTATGACATAATTGCTGTAAAAACTCAGGACAGGTCCTTTGATCTTGTTCAGAACTATAGACCAGGACTAGACCATATGTTACAAGGAATTGCCCAGTGTCAAACAACCAAATGATAGCTGATTGATTAATGTGTTGAGGTGTTGCTAATCAAACTTCCCTTGTAACGTGTATGGAACCACAACAACTGAAAACACAACGAGCTGCTCACATTTTTACAGTACCTTCAATAGGTATGTTAATCCAGGCATGGCAGCGTGTCTTTAATTATTGATGAACACAAATAATAACCAACCACCAGCACTGTACGCTGGAAGACAGAGAGAGAGAGGGAGAAAGAGAGATGGATGAGAAGAGAAGATTAATGGATTCCATGGAACCACCTTGTAAAAAAGGGCCTGATTAATTTAGTTTGTTAACAATGTGTCAACTTCCAACTCCAAACAGTTTTCTTCATCCCCACAACTGTTCAAGATTTGGTATGTCCCTTCTGGCCCTTGCTGCTTCTCTTGCATTGCCAGTGGCTTCGTTCAGAGTGGATGCATGTATCAGTTATATGCAGGGCTTATAGACACTGTGAAGCAGAATATGGCTCTGTGATACTGGCTGTGATAGTGTACTGGTTAATTATAAGCCATTAGACTTAAGGCTGTTAGGTACCGGGTTCGCAACCCGTTACCGGCTTCCACCTAAATCAAGTTTAATGATTCAGTGGGTAAGTATAGGGCTACTATACCTAGACTTCTCTCTCACTAACCATTGATAAGTCACTATCCTGGATAGACAGTTCAGATAGCTGAGGTGTGTGACCAGAACAGTGTGCTTGAACCTAAATTGTACATAAGCCTGATAATCAGTAGAAGAAGAGAAAATGCATTGTTAGTGTGCTTGCTTGATGTGTGATAGGTTGCAAGAAAGGAATAGTTTACTTTAACAATACCTCAGTGTATTTTCAAACTGGCCATATGGTGTCTAACATTTGGCTGTTGTGACACTTTGCTGAGAGAAATGGAGCAGAGAAAAGCAGCTACTATGGTATAGGCTATTCCTACAAATAAAGCAGCAAGTGATATTTTAAAAATTAATTTCGCCATACACAAGATATATACCATGGCCTTTGGTGTACCAAGTCCTTTAAGGGTTATTATGCAGTCCTATAACCTATAGCATCTCAATAGGAGAGGGCCTAGTAAGTTGGCAAACTTGTGCTCAATCCTTTTGTTATTTATCAATAAAATATGTCTTCAATCAATAGTATCTCAGATGAGTTCTCCAACACTGAGCTAGTTCCAACAACTGATGTATTGCAGGATTCATTGCCCTTGTTGGACTTAATTGCTTCAGTTTTTCAATAGTCAAGTTTACTTTTATGTTCAACAATATACCTTCTGCTCCAGCTTTTTGTGTTTATGTATGACAACTTCTGTGATATGTTGGGGCTTGCTCATTGTATACAGATTTCAAACCACTCCAAATCATTCTGGCACACAAGTTGTTCCATCAGGGTTATGATGACCAGGGACTCCTGAGGACATTCAAAATGTTTTGGAGCATCACTGACCAACATGATGGCTGATATGTTTCCGTATTTTAAACATGTGCAGACTTAGTATTCATCTATTTGGTGAAACTCTTGCACATTTATTAGTTTTTCATTGTTTCAAATGAAGTGACAAATTTGAAAGCTGTGGTGACAGTACTTGTGACAGTGGTACAGGATATGCTCATCTTTTCATGAACACCTGATATCACCACTGTTTTGACACTGATACAATAGTGCCTGCCATCACTGCTGTACTTATTCTAATGAGCTCTGTCCGGCACTTGTTTTGATTTAGTATAAACTAGTGTGGCAGGATGTAGCTGTCTGTTAAGTGCTTGATTGAGGTGCTTGCATTGCAGGCTAGAACCACTTCAGTGAATCCATTCAGATGATTGGGTTTTCTCTCGTTCCAACCAGTGCAACAGAACTGGACAAAGGCTGTGGTATGTGCTTTAATGTCTGTGGCAAAGTGCATACAAAAGATCCCTTGATATATTAGAACAAATTTTACAAGTTTCCTCTGATTAATTAATTATTGGCTACTGGATGTCAAACATCAGTTAATTCTGACTCGTCATCAGTGTGCTCCATTGGTGTTGTTAAACAAAACAAACTCTTAGTAAACTAGAAATGATTTTTTATATGCACTTTCCCACAGATGGGAAAGCACATACCACAGCCTTTAATTGACCAGTTGTGGTAGGCTGTTTGGAATGAGAAAAAATCCAATCATTTTATCTATAGATGTGGTGATCAGAAAACTAAACAATTTTTACAGTACAGAATGGCTGTTTGTTATCAAGCTATATCTGATTAATAACATAATCTTATAAAGAGTACCATGATATCACAGCATCTGGCACGCTGCCTCAAAATGTCCTTTTGTTCCATGTCCCATGTGACGTCCCACTCACAAAACACCACTGTTGCCATGGGCAGAGTACTGTGGGCAGTGTTGGGTGTTTAATTCTTTCATTTGCATTGGGGCAGAACAAACGACCATATTTATTGTCTGCTCGTGTAACAAAATCAATATATTGTCAGTGTACAAAATCATTAATGGAAACCAAGTTAAAAGTTTAACCTGTTGAATTTGTCACCTATAATGAATAACAACCTTCCTTTAAGAGGACACTGGTAATTAGAAACTACACTCCCTTAAAAGACAATAATATGCAACCGATATTTTAAAGCGGCAACTTTAAAATAAAACTCATCACCACTAAAATAATCTCTAATAAGCAACAACCTTTTAAAAAAAGACCTCAGTGGATCCATTAACACATCTGTTTTTCCCCATTCCAACCAGTGCATCACAACTAGTCAATTAAAGGCCAGGCCATGTTATGTGTTTTTCTGTCTGTGGGGAGTGCATATAAAAGATCCCTTGCTGCATTTGGAAAATGTAGCTGGTTTCCTCTGATGCATAACTACGTGTCATAATTACCAAATGCTTGGCATTAATCAATTAATTAATCAGTGTGCCCTAGTGGTGGTGTTAAGCATAACAAAATTCTTCCTTTAAGAGGTCACTGCTAATAAGCAACCACCTTCCTTAAGAAGCTTCATCTATTTAACAACCAAATTTCTTTAAAAAGCCACATTCGTTCTAACCATCCAATAGTATAATAGTGTAGTATATGATTCTGAACTGATCAAAGGTCTGTCATTTAATAGCCCTTATCTCATATATATCTGTCCCATATATAGTTTTGGTGATTTCCTTAGAAATTTGGCAAGGCATGGTAGATCAAAAACTTTGGGGCATTTTCACCATTTTCAGGGCACTTGTTTTACATTAAAAATACACAAAAAGTAATGTGATTTATGTGCTTGCTTTAATAAATGAATGGCAAAAGATATAAAAGGCATATTTTATTAATTAATAAGCCCTTTTTGAGTGTTTCATAAAGGCAGTTTTACAATTAATTAGTGAAAAAGGCTTGTTTAATCTCAGGGCAGCATGGTGCTGAATTAGGCAAGATGGTGCTAGACTATTGAGGCATGGTGCGGCACCATACTAAAACAAGCTAGGGAAAACACTATAGTTTTCCCACAGGCAGGACAGCACATACCATTGCCATTTCATAGGTAAATGGTTTGGATAAGACATACCACAATAAGAACACTGAGAAGATTCAATACTATGATCTAAACCTGTACTGACTGAACCAAACCTGCTCTATATCTAGAACAGTTATATGTAGATTATGCTATTGTGTTTTGGTGACAATACTGATGATGTTTAAACATTTATCCAGCGCAGGTCAAACACATTGACTGCTTTTGTCCATTAAACTGCAAACAGAAGCGATTAATCTGTTTTACCCATGAGCAGGCATGTACCAATTGAGGCAAAAGACAGCGTATCTATAGATCGCCTCGTCTCTCTGGGTCCAGCAAACATTCTCCCCCCAGTATCACAGTTCACCACTGATCTCTTCTAATTGCTTTTTCCTCCAATGGCTGAAAGGAGAAAGAAACAAATTTTTTAAGCTTTTCACTCACCAAGTGATGTTTGTTTGTTTCATCTGAGATTAATGGTCTGTAACTTGGTTTTACAGGGATGTTAAGTCTCGCCATGATACTCGAGTTGGCGATTTCGCCGATCAGCCATTGATAATTGAATTAAGGAGAGCCAGTCTTTTGAGTGAGGTGCCAAATGTACAGTTGTGTTACACGTTCATATTAAATGAATGAATGAATGTTTCATGACACCCCAGCATGAAAAATACATAGGCTATTGGGTGTCAAACTATGGTAAATGCAAAAGATTAAATGATGTTCTCATTAAACCAAAGTGTTTGGACAATCCAGAATGAGTCTTAAGTCAGCAGTTGTTATCAATTGTCACATGTTTGGTTTTGTTCTTTTCTTTGTAAACACCACAAATGTAACACAAAAATATTTTTTTTTTTTTTTTTTTAAACATATCAATAATAAGTAGACTTGTAATAAAAATAATATTAATAGAAATTACCATAATATCACAATGTAACTTAAGCAATAAAAATTAATCACAATATTAAAATAAAATTAGTAAAATTTATAATAAAAAAGACCCCCATATATATTTTTTTCTCTTCAGTTTAAGATTGTTACAATCCATCAATTCATGCTGGGGTGTTGTTAAACATTCATTCATTTTACACTCCTCCAAAAATCTTAAGCACCATCAATGTACACTAAGAGTGCTTACAATTTTGTGGAGGACCCTTCTTGAAAATCAAAGATTGTGTTGATGTGAGCACAGCACCACTTCATCGTTCCTGCACTACCAATAGGAGGACTGCCACTTATCTTAACACTGGATCGAATGATGTTTGCAAACTCAGAATGCTATATATTGTTAATATGACAATTATAGTCAGTTTGTGCCATACCGAATTAAACTTAAAGTTTGTTTTGTTTAACAACACCACTAAAGCAAACATTTGATAATTCTGAAATAGTCTTAGAGAGGGAAACCGCTACATTTTTTCCATTAGTTTTTTTTTTTTTTTTTTTTTTTTTTTGTTTAACAACGCACTCAACACATTTTAATTACGGTTATATCGGCGTCGGACATATGGTTATGTCGAGAAAAAACCCCAGTGGTCAGCTGACGGCGATCGATCCTAGACCGACCGCGCATCAGGCGGGCACTGTACCACTGGGCCAAGCTGCCTGCTTTTTTTCCATTAGTAGTAAAGTATCTGTTATAATATGCGCCATCCCATAGATAGGGTACCTACATACCACAACCTTTTATATTTCATTTGTTGGCTACTCTTTCCGATTAGAAGCAAGGGATCTTTTATATGCTCCATCCCACAGACAGGTTAGTACATACCACAGCCTCTGATAGACCAGTCATAATGCACTGGCTGGAATGAGAAATAGCCCAATGAGCCCACTGACAGGGATCGATCTAAACTGACTGTGCATCAAAAGAATGCTTTATGTCTATTCTGCATTCCACCTGTCAGCTACACCCAATTATACAATTAACACTTTCTGAATTGTAATCAGGCAAATCAAAACAATATAGAGTTGGAATATAGCCCAATGGTGCATGTAAAAGATCCTTAATTTGCAGCTAATTGAAAAGAGTAGCTCATGCCATGATGGCAGGTTTCTTCAACTATATAATTCTGTCCAATGACATATAACTAATTAAAATGTGTTGAGTGCACCATTAAAACATTTTTTCCTTCCTTCTTCCTATTAAAAGGTGATGAGGTGTTAAGTAAACATTAATTTCCTTTTTTGAAGCATGTGGTGTATCAAATGTCAGAATATTTTAAGATATAGCCATCTCTTTATTTTTTTATATATTTTTTTGGTTTGTTTAACGACGCACTCAACACATTTTAATTACGGTTATATCGGCGTCGGACATATGGTTATGTCGAGAAAAAAACCCCAGTGGTCAGCTGACGGGGATCGATCCTAGACTGACCCCGCATCAGGCGGGCACTGTACCACTGGGCCACGCTGCCCGCGCCATCTCTTTATACATGCTAACAAGAAAGAGTAACTTAAATAGCATTGGTGAGCGTGGGTGTAAGACGTAGCCCAGGGGTAAAACATTCAAATCTCACACACAGACGAGTGTCCATGCGACACTGGTCGACAGATGCCAGCCCATATTCTCCAATCCTGTCCCACCTGTGACAGTAAACGTGGCCCATTGTAGGGGACCTGGGGGAGAAGCTGTGGAGACCGGCGACATCAC
Organism: Dracogyra subfuscus; assembly: GCA_016106625.1. Lineage (NCBI taxonomy): Eukaryota > Metazoa > Mollusca > Gastropoda > Neomphalida > Peltospiridae > Dracogyra > Dracogyra subfuscus. The sequence goes on from JAECMU010132202.1 coordinate 14,259, forward strand.
TGAAGAAAAAGTAAAGCATTTGGCTGATGTACTATCAGTCTAGGATCGATTCCCATCTCTATTCCCTATTTCTCATTCCA
>JAECMU010132218.1:0-14380 GCA_016106625.1 Dracogyra subfuscus
TCCATGAGGACATAATATAAAGCATGTCGATTCAGATGTCATTCCTTATATTGACAGTCACACGTAACACAAACTGTTTTTCACCAAGTTTAATCATCTGCAAAAAACTATTATCGGAAGATAACTATGACAACGTATAAATTGAGTTACAATGTAAACAATAAAAATGTCCTCCTTTGCTTGTTATAAGTAACAACTGGTATTTAATTGACAAACTAGTATTTATTTTGTTTACCTGAAACTGCTTACATTTGTCTAGGCGATGTACTCAAATATGCAGTTACTTATTCCTAATAACTCACTAGTCACCACTAATTTAAGAATTGAATACGCTACTATTAGAAGGACGTGTATTAAATAGTTATACTTGTAATTTAGATAGGGGAGTGATTTGAGCCTGGATGGGGAGTGAAATGAGCCTAGAAGATCATAAAAGTATTAAAATATAATTAGTCCTTAAAAACTACTATCCCTTTCATCCACAGCAGGCATGCAATCAGTAAAATAGTTAATAATACAAATAAAGTGTCATAATGCAAGTGTATTCCTTTCCTTTATTCATTAATTGCAATGCCGATGTCATTCTAGATAAATGTTAATGGGCCACGGTAATCAAACATAAAGTAATATCATAACGATATTTGTATGTGTAGCTGTTTTTCTTCAAATTTACTATCATAAATACTCCCTCCCCCACCCCCACCCCAAAAAGAAAAAGAACATTCTATGCTGGGACCAACTTGAAAGCTGTCATTTACATTTCAGCACACTACTCCATCAGTTGCAGGGACCGCAAATTGTAAAAAATAGTGGTACGGCTAGAGGTTGCTAGATTATCTTTTTAAATTCACCTGTGAAGGACTTTTAAAACAAATATAACACAGAACAAAAACAGTGGTACAGCCATGGCCTGTGTCGCACCTGGGTTCTTTTACAAGGGAGTACCTATTGGCACCAAACAATAGTCTGAATAAAAAGATAATAGACAGGGATTTCCCGCAATCGGAACACCTCGTCACATTCTGCTAAATAGCTAAATCTAGATTTTTGCCTTCAATAAATTCATAGGTATCAATTTATTTTTCTTCCAACCGCCAGACGAAATTAAAAGTATTTAAGTCATAGGAAATCCCGAATGTGTTTATGCGTGTAGTGTTTTACATTTAAAACATGTTCCAGATAAGATATTGTTTTAAAAAATAAAGATAAAATAGGATATGTCTATTTTGTTGAGTGTGGGTGGGGGAACGTTTGCTTTGGCTTAAACTCAGGACAGTCCCTTTAATTTCCGAACAGTATATGATTTTGTGCATGTAGCTAAATGATAAAAGGGAACGTGCAACTATGTTACTAAACGTTTTGGAGACTTCTAAAGACCGCGCCGACTTTGTATCACCCGATGCCGACTTTGTATCGCATGCGATTTTGATTTCAAACAATACATTGTATATTTCTCACACGGGCAAAGTAGGCTTATTTTTTGCCGAACGATTACAGCTTTTGCACGAACGATCTGTCGTTTATGTTGATATTGGTTTTGCATAACCGACAGACGAACGTTAAGATCGTTCGTGCCAAATTTTATGCCCTGGTATAGTGGTGCGGACGGGCCCGACTCCGGGGGATATAAGATGGTATCACAATAAAACAAAGTAAAGTTTAGAAAAGAGTGGTAGGGGCCGACCCCGCTTCCTATTTCTTCTTGGAGTGGGGCGGTCAATCTTCCAGTACTGCTAGGACACGCTCGGACATGTAGAGACTAAACGCGAACAACTGTTGCGTTCTGCAAAATGGCCATCATACGAGTTACGAAAAAAAACCTAAGTCATCATAGTCAGATAGAGAAATGGCGTGGAGGCAAGGAATCTCGCTAAAAAAGAATTCAACCTGGTGGTGCAAACTGTCGAAACTAGAAGCGTTCCAAAATTCAATCAAGAAAGAAATAAATGTTTTATTTAACGACACACTCAACACATTTTATTTACGGTTATATGGCGTCAGACATATGGTTAAGTGCCAACAGATATTGAGAGAGGAAACCCGCTGTCGCCATTTCATGGGCTACACTTTCCGATTAGCAGCAAGGGATCTTTTATATGCACCATCCCACAGACAGGATAGCACATACCACGGTCTTTGATATACCAGTCGTGGTGCACTGGCAGTGACGAGAAATAGCCCAATGGGCCCACCGACGGGGATCGATCCCAGACCGACCGCGCATCGAGCGAGCGCTGTACCACTGAGGGGTTGACAAGACTCATATTCCCATTCCCTCCTCAAAAATGCACGTGTTAAATGTTTTAGAGTTAACAATATATTATTTAATCGACAAGCAAATTAATTAATTCCGTATTAAACAAACAACTGACAATAAATGTGTTTGTCTGTATTCGTTAAATCAGGTCCTGACAATGCTGTTGGGACATGAGAGGTAACAACAGCTGATATTGTAAACATTGCCACGTGATGAAAGCTGGCATAAATATAAACCAATCAACTGCGTCTTGACGCAAGTTTTGTCCAATCAAAATCGATTTAGCCCTTCAGCCCGTAGTTGTGGGTATTTACATATGTTTATAAACAGTGCGCAGTTTTGCCACAAAGAAAACAGATTGTTCGTTAATAAATATACAATATGCCGTTTCTTGGACGTGACTGGCGGTCACCTGGGGACGAATGGGTTCGAACCACAGAGGGTTGGGAGAAACTGAGATTGTGGCGATTCAAAGTTTTCGAGAATCTCAACGAAAATGTGATTGCCAGGTGAGAAACTAACCATTAATATCACTGTAACCATTATTTGCGTGTTGTTTACAAAAAAATTGACAGATTTTACTGCGATGTTGGTGAAATCGCTCATTTATTTCTGTTGCATTCTCAATAATTATGCGTTGGGTTATCAAACAAGCTATGTAATTTTAACCGTCCAAATGTCTTGTCAAGCTCTCTTACATTCAGAGTACTAGTACTTGGGGTAGCGTTATGTCATTGCCAAAAATAGTGCATGCTTCATGCACCAGGGTCCATGCATGTATGTGTATGTCCGCGTAGCATTCACTCGCACTGAAGGAAGGAAATGGTTTATTTAACAACGCACATCAATGGCATTTGAGTGCCGATTTTTTTTTTTTTTTTTTTTTTTTAAAAGAATAATTTCGGTAGTAACAGTTATGAGAAGAGCAACCAAGAAAGAAAGAAAGAAATGCATTATTTAACGATGCACTCAACACATTTTATTTACGGTTATATGGTTAGGGACCACACAGATTTTGAGAGAGCACCCGCTGTCGCCACTTCATTTCTTTCCGATTAGCAGCAAGGGATCTTTTATTTGCGCTTCCCACAGGCAAGACAGCACAAACCATGGCTTTTGTTGACCAAGTTATGGATCACTGGTTGGTGCAAGTGGTTTACACCTACCCATTGAACCTTGCAGAGCACTCACTCAGGGTTTGGAGTTAGTATCTGGATTAAAAATCCCTTGCCTCAATTGGGATCTGAACCCAGTACCTACCAGCCTGTAGACTGATGGCCTAGCCACGACACCACCGAGGCAAGTAGCAACCAAGAGCTCACCTGTCAAATAATTGGGTTGTCTGGAATTGTTTTTCAAACCTAAAAAATGGAGAACTGATTATTTTACTCCTGTCTGAAAAATTAAAATTTAAATGAATGAAATGAATGTTTAACGACATCCCAGCACGAAAAATACATCGGCTATTGGGTGTCAAACTATGGTAATGGAAATAATAAAGTGTGGACATCATCATTATAAAAATTCAAGGTTTAAACAAAAACAGTGTAAAGAACTGTACAAAAACACAAATATCACAGAATTTTACGGATACTGAATTTTACTGAAAACTTCAATTTTGTGCTGTATTGGCTATTCTCAAAGAGAATGTTACACCCCTGCACCACGGTGAGGTTACAGCACGCGCAGGGGAATTTTAATTTGAGTGCTCAAGCAAAATAATTTCAAGTAATTTGAAAGATTTTAACGGGTGCCAAAAATAAAGTTTGTCAAACTGTTTAGAACAAAATAAAGTAAGTTTTTGAACAGGAGCTGAAAAAATTTAATTTCTGACTAAGCTTTTAACTTGGGGAACTGTTGAGAGGTTGTTATCTCTGACAGTGGTGTAGGAAGGTGCCAAAAAGTGTGGGGGGAGCGGGCACACTTTTATATTTACACACTTTTACCCTATTATAAAGCAGATATAAAGTAAAATATTTGAAAAGGGGTGGGGACTATATGTCTCCCCCCTTGGCCCCCGAAACATAATCGTCAGCATCTTGTGGACTGTGTGTGAGTCAGTCCATTTTTATCAACGCCTGTTAAAAAAACTCCACCCTCTCGTGTTGTGATGATGAGTGTGGCAAGTTGCTGATTTTTGAAGGAGTTGGCTCCCCTGGTGGTGAGAGGGGCCAGTGTTCACTTGGCAACATTCTATCAGTGTTCCTGCTTTAAAAAACAATTTGTTGTCAACAAGTGTTGTCAGCGCTTTCACTTGCTCTTGGGGTTTTTACTTGCATGATTTAAATGTTTTTAAACTGTAAAGTAAATACATTTATCAATATCCAAAAAACATGATACTATGATAAAACATTTATTTTTGGACATAGAACAGTATTTTAGTGCAGGACACTAAGGTACGTCCGAACGACATTGTCTAGTAAACAGCTGGTTCGGTCTAGTTATAAGTCTTTCTGAGTAGCCCGACTAGTCGTGTTGATAATTTATGAGCGGTGAATTAATTTGCCATCCCATGATCCTACAAACATAAATATTTTCCATTAAACTATCGACATGGAAATCTCAAGTTCTATAATTAGATGTGATGCAGTGGGCAGTGAATAAGTGAACAATTCCGAATGGTGCTAACTGCTGACGGACGCCATTCGTCAAAACTTGATTGACTGCATTGATGCCGGAATCGACAGAAGTTTGTCAAATATAGGGTGTGTGTTTGCTAAATTTAGTGCACATAGATCTATGTCTTAAATACTATCAGCGAAAACAGTATTATTGTTTCTGATTGATACTTCGGTACACTGTTTTTCTGTCCAGTATATTGAATACGGTAATAAAAATGCAAAACATACAATAGTGTACCGTACATTTTTTAAATAAATATTTTTCAGGTTTTTCAAATATACGACAATCGATTTCGTTTTCAAATTATTTACATGTTACACATACCATGGCATTTTTATTGGTGTATTTTATTCAAATATAGTCACATTGGCTAATTAGTATGTATACTCTTCAAATAATAGGCAATATGAAGCAAAGTTTAACAAAATTAGCCCTGCTTAGGTATATTTTGTCATTCAGCAGTTTGGTATAATATTTTCATATACATACCATTTCTGACGCCCAATAGCCGATGTGTATTTTTTTGCTGGGGTGTTGTTTAACAGTTTGGTCTAGTTGATATTAGGTCAGGTCTAGTAAATTTTGAGACATACTAGTCCTCTGGTCTATGTAAATAAAGTTAATGTCGAACCCTGTAGTGTCATAGTTAACTATGCAGATTACAATACTTTCTTCTACCCAGATACTGTCAGTATAACATTATTTGTATATACATTGTGTCCTAACATCTAGTCATTCCACTGTGACTGCTGATGAAATTCATTATGTTCCAGGCTTGTAGGTCTGTTTAAACAAATACTAGTCAGTCGGGTTAGTAAATATATAAAGAGTACCGGTGAGGTACTTGATACACCCGTCAGGTGTTTGATGAAAACCACAGATATTAATAAAAATGTTACGGGTATGATTCAGTTCTAAGTAATTAGATTTTCTTTGCATCTATACACTTTATGGCAATCTGACTGGTCCAGAGGTGCTTACTTTTTTTCTGTTCATATCTCCATGAACCTAAACAAATTAAGCCATGCCTACTACCCCCTCCCCCCAGACTTGCACTACTTTTGTGCAACAAGCCGGATTATTCAGGCAACCATATTTAGATTTTTTGAAGAAAACACGTGAAAGCTACAAAAGCATTATTAGAAAATGTATACAATAAATTAATGGAAAATGCTATAGCAGAGTAGACATGTAGATCTATACACATTGATTAAAAACAACAACCTCTTTGCTAATCATGACATGAGACTTGGTCGGTGTCCAAAGAAATCATGTAGGAAACTTCAAACCGTGTGACATACTTGTAAGTGATGTTCTACAGCTTTTAGCAAAGCCCCCTGATACACTTGTAGAGAGCACTGATTCAGAATTGTTTTATTTAGTAAAACTGTGATAATATTATTTTAGAATTATCCGACTTGCACTTCCTGATGCTGACCAAACATACTTACTGGAAAGACGGCGACCATACATACAGTACAACAAAGGAGTGTCTAAAGAGGTAACACATTTTATTAAATTTTTCTCGCTTGAGAAGATGATATTTGTGTTTTTATTAGTTATCATAGGGTACGAACTACCCTGGTTTATTACACAGTATGGTATTTCACTTCATTAATGTGAGACAATAATATATATATATTTTTTGTTGTTGTTGGTTTGTTTAACGACGCACTCAACACATTTTAATTACGGTTATATCGGCGTCGGACATATGGTTATGTCGAGAAAAACCCCAGTGGTCAGCTGACGGGGATCGATCCTAGACCGACCGCGCATCAGGCGGGCACTCTACCACTGGGCCATGCTGCCCGCAAAAATAATATATATGAACATTTCAATATAAAAATCTTTTAAAGTGACAATTATTTGCTAGAAAATATTTTTTGTGACTGGTTCCACTCTACAGACGTTGGTTAATCATGCTTTCTCAATAAATGGTAGCATTTAGACATACAACATAATGAAATCTAAACTTTGTCTTAGTTTCCCCATCTCTCTGTATGCCTTAGACAGACATCTACTTATTTTCTTCAATGTCCCTTGTCTTCTGCTCTGACCATTCATCCTAATGATAATTTTTTCTCCCGATACCCGTGGTTCAACACTTTCATATCCACTTGATTCACCTGGTGTGCTGACGTCTTCAAGTTGAAACTATGCTGCAACCACTGCCTTTGGAGTATTTCTCTATTTTTCTTGTTTCTCTTCTTTCCTTCTTTTTCTTTCCTGTTAATAGTACTTCTCCCCTTCTTTAAGTTTTTGGGACAATTCCACAGTAACTGACGCAACATTCAGAGATTTTTTAACCTCTTGGTTATTTTATTATTTTTAAATATTCAATAAAATAAAGTGTTTTTGATTGAAATAAATATGTAAAAAGAAAATTTCATTGCATACAATCTCATTGCAACTATAATCACAAGTAAAGTGTGGGTAACGTACACAACAAAAAAGTAATTTGTATTTGACATGTCTTTGAACTTGCCAAAATTCAAGTTTTCAGGTAGTATATATAGAAATGTGTAGTGCACTAGACCAAGAGACTAAGTTTCCTTCAAGGAATTTTTTATTAACTTTTTTTTTAATGAGTAACTGACATAACACTAAAAGTAACTAATGCAACATTTGCAAATCATAAAAACTAATAAGATCATATTTAAAAAATAAAACGTTTTGTCTTTGGCAACTGGTTCATCTAAATTGTGAAAAATACATAAATCTTAAAAGGGAATTAGAAAAAACCTCTAACAATAGGGGCATGTTCAGGGTGGTGGGTTGGAGGTCAACCTTCCATTTCCCAACACTATTCCTATTATTATTATTATTTTAATATGCATATGCATGTATTTGTCATTATGAATTTCACTTGTAGAATGCAAGAAATTACTTTTTAGGACATCAGATTCTCACATTCTTCCAAACCCCCCTCCCCCAGTAACTTGGGCAGTTGCACCATCAATGCCAGCCTGTCTAAACGTCAACTCTCTTCAGAATTTTCTGCACACATGCCTCAACAATGAGACAACAGCTTATGTTTACATGTACATCTTGATAGGGAGTGTACAAAATCCAAGTATATATACTGCATTAACTTTCATATGACATTACCAAATGTCTGAACCGAACCAAATGTTGCATAATAAATTGATGGCAATAAGGCAGATATTGTAAATAACCCAAGATCTTTCTTTTAAAATCTGGGATTTTTTATTCTCAGCATGCTGTCCTGTGGTACAGTGCCCACCTGATGCGCGGTCGGTCTAGGATCGATCCCTGCCAGCTAACCACTGGGGTTTTTTCCTCGACATAACCATATGTCCGACGCCGATATAACTGTACTTATAATGTGTTGAGTGCGTCGTTAAACAAAACAAACAAACAAATAAACTTTTTTTTTTATTATTGTTTGATTTCGTCTTATCTTGCACCATTTTTCACTATTCTCTGTTCTTTTCCCTCTCCAACCTCTTTCTGTCTTCGTTTAAATGTGCTTGATATTCCTTCATTTTCTAGGTTGCTGTCTTGGAGGTATTCTGCTGAAAAGGAGTAGTAACAGTTTATCAAATGAAAGGACATTTGCTATTTAGAACTGTTAAAGGGGCAATCTCACCATTGCATAACACATTTAAAAAAACTGAGTCATTATTACAGATGTGTCAATAAAGAAATTATAAAGCTTACAAGTGCAAACGTAAAAAAAAATTCTGAAACTCGGTGGCATAGTGGTTAGGCCATCGGTCTACAGGCTGGTAGGTACTGGGTTCAGATCCCAGGCGAGGCATGGGATTTTTAATCCAGATACCGACTCCAAACCCTGAGTGAGTGCTCCACAAGGCTCAATGTGTATAGGTGTAAACCACTTGCCCCGACCAGTGATCCATGTTGTGTAACCATGGCAAAACTAAGAGAATATAAAAAACATAATATATGGTAGCACTGTAGGAGGGCAATATTAAAATTAAACTTCAAAAGGTAGCTGATGTAACTAGGTCATGCTGTAAGTTCAAAGTTTTTATTCATAAAAAAATATATTCCAAATTTATTAATTTGTGTTTTTGGGGATTTATATTAAGATCTTAAAAACAAAATGCAATACTTACCTTTATCATATTCATCCAATTTTAATGACATTTAAAAAAAAAAAAAAAATCAGTGCAATTTGGGTTCTGTTCTTAGGAGGAAATAGCACAAATTAAAGATGGCCACCGGGTCACATGACACAGTTTTGAATTAAAACCTGAGTATTTTATGGTTTATTGATTATTAACAAATTATTTCTATGTGAAAAATAAAGGCATAACAGGAAAAACATTGGACTCCAAAGGTATAACTTTTTGTGGAATTGCCCTTTTCCTTTCTCTGTATTCTGTCTGTTTTTCTGCCCGAGTCTTTGCCATTTCACTGAAAATTTTATATAAAATAATCAGTAGGATACACTGTTGTGTTTGAGAATAGGTACTTTGTAAAACAGTAACAGAATCCATAATACCGGTAGATATTGTTTCAATATAGAGATTATATGAAAATGGGTGCCTAAATGGTTCTAAAACAATACACAACAATCATTAGAATAATCTCACTCACCATTTACTCTTTGTTCACAAAACAACATAAATCAAAATTTGTATTGCTGCCTCGTGCAGACTTCATAACACCTGTGAAGATGAACTGGTGTCGTGTGTAAAAGTTATTTGAGCTAATCTGCACTTTAACATCAGTTTTAATTTTACTGGTATCGTACAGTTCCTTAATGTTCATTTCTGAATCAGACAATTGCCTATTCTTGTAAGCACCCTATAAGGATTAAATATCCATAATGTAATTTATTAATTATGTCTTTTAGAAATATTGTTTGTGTATATGGATTGACTGCCGCTGAGTGCGTTTGTGATATTTACAGTCTTGTACATTTCATTCTTAGCCATACGCATTTGAGGGCCCTATAATAATTGTGATCAAAAAATTAAATGTGGAAATATATTACTTACAACTGACATTACTTTAATGGTTGTGGATCTGTGGTACAGCATCAAAGATATTTTGTACTTGCAGAGTCGAAAACAGGTATCCAAGCTGTTGGTAAAGTAAGTGTTATAACCAGCCGTTCAGCTAAATTAAAAACCAGCAACATACAAGTAAAAAAAAATCTGATTTAATTTTATATAAAATTTAAAATAAAAGTATACTGAAACAAAATGTATCATTGGCAGATATTTATTTCAATTAAAACTGTATAAATGTGTTACGATATATTACTGCATATGTGTTGCGACAATCATGTACATTTTAAAATGAGTTAATATTTTCAGCTCTCCATCATTGTTGGTGCCGGTGATCAGTATATGTTGTTGATAATTTATGTATATATACTGCTGCCCTAAAAATACAACAAAAGCCCTGTCGCACACAATAAGCATTTTTAGTTCAGCGACAACAAAGCACCCTTATATTGAGAAAGCGTGTAATGCATGTTTCACAGGATTCTAATAATGATATCATTTACTGTTTCAGAGAAAAGAACTTATCAGTCTGAGTGAAGCACTGGTCAGACTAGACATGGCGGGAGCTGTCAAAGATATTAGAAGATTCAACTTCGTGTGCAAGGTTTGAATTGCCAAGAACTTAAGTCTTTGTAGGTTTGTTGTGTCAGTGAGATTTCATGGTCTTTGTCGATTTCTTTAAATATAATAGAAGAGCTTGATTTTTAGGGTGGTAAATGTAGTTTCATTGGGCTAAAATGACACTTGCCATGACTTGGTGCCACCAGATAAGACAATGGAAATCTGTTACATACATTGAAAAATAACATAAACGGTATTATGTGATGCAGCAAATCCTCAAATTCGAGCCAAAACAGTAGAGATATTTTGCAACATGAGCTGGCCTGAAACCTTTTCATCCTGTTTTTTCCATCATTCTACTGACAATATTAGTTGTAATCCGAGTACAAATGCTTGGTGATTCGTCGGCAACCCTATATAGCCGTTGTTCTCCAGATTCATGCATTTTAGTTTAATTTGTGTGGGGTATCAACCTGCCTTCTACAAAAATGGGAGCCTGTATGCCAATGTGGCTACTCTAGCCAGGATATTTTATATGCACCATTCCACAGATATGATAGTGCATACCACAGCATTTTGTTAAACAGTTGTGGAGCACTGGCTGAAAAATAACCTCCTGGTTATCGGTCCCAGATTGACTGTATATCAGGTGAGCGGGCAGCATCTCACCCTGTAAAGTGTGTTAGGTATTGTCAGTTTGAAGAAATAGTTGTAAATGTATGTCTAAATCAACATACTGTGCTTATGTTTACATGTGTAGTCAACTCCTACAATTGCCTGAGGCAACCAGCAATGCTGTGGAGATTGTCGCAGTTTTTCGCTCTCTGTAGCATTTCTTTTGCCATGTTGGAGTTGGGTTTTTCCCAAGATGGATTTTTTTCCTTAGTGTTAAAAATAAATATACTTTGTGGACTCAAAACAGATTAAAAGTAAATATTAAAACAATAACTACACTGTTATTACTAAGTATCTGAATTTCGGCGTCATCGAGCATGATCGTAATTACATGTAAATTACCAGCATTAAGCAAGTATCAACTAGGCCATTGAACTCTGTTGACTGTTCATAGCATGTGCATTGCAGGGACCACTGGATTGCAAGGGATGACAGCTTATACATTGCTGAACGGTGGCTATGGTGCATTACAGGTGTTTTATTTTCAGTAAAATGTTTAACATAAACTCCTACAAGTCACATGAAGTGTTATGGTCAGCCTGATGACGAGATATTTATAGATATACATATATAGAGATAAATCATTCTGATAGTTTAATCCAAAATTCTCAGTCATTTATATTGGCAAAATATGCTACCTTTTTCTGGTTTTGAGTGGCCTAATCCAGACAACAACAAACTTTATACTGATTTACTTGGACTTGCATACATGTATGGTCTTTGTGACAGATTTCCTTATAAACATTCTGCCATTTTTAAACAGTATTATTTTAATTCTATATCGCATTAAATATATTCTGGCACTTTGATGTAATATAATTAAAAGATAAAAATTGAACTGGCACGTCATCCCCTTGCAACCCCATTGTTGAATATGCACATGTCATTTGCATGTTAACTGTTATGTGACTTTCAATCAACGAATACAGCCACTGGTATAAATAGATCTTAAAGCATGTTGGCAGACAACACAAATAACAAATTGATCATTCAGTTTTACTTACAATCCAGACTTTCAAACAAAATTGCTGTGGAAATGCCATGGATACTATTTTTCCATGGCAAATTATTTGCCATAGACATTTTCTCATTTGCATGTGTTGTAATTTCAGTTATTGCAGCTCATCATGAAATCAAAACTGGCAGACCTCAGTGGTACAGCGCAGAAGAATGTCTTTGTCATTCTTGAAGCCTTGTTAAATCATGGTGAGAAACATATGTCCTGGACAATGCAATATGTTAAAGTTACCACATAAACTCACATGCAGTATACATAGTTGTTGCACAGATTTAATGTGTTGCTTGACAGTTGTGAGTCCCAAGTGCGACAGTGCAAGGGTCTCTTTGCTGTCAGTGAAAACCTTTCCAGTGTGCAAGAACCACTAACACCACAAGTACGTTTTTGACATAACTGACTTGTACCACATCCCTAAGAGTTTGGCTTTAAAAAGTACAGTTATACAAATTTATTGCACACTTTTATCTTGAGGTAAACAAAGTGAGGTACAGTTGCTGAAATAGTAGTTCAAACTTTATGCTGTCACATTTGTGCTTAGAGAATATCAAGTATTGAGCAACAGATCATTGTGTTTGGTTACTATGAGATGTTTTGCACCCTTATTGTTTCATCCCTGGACATTTCATACACACTATCATTTTATACCCTAGACGTTTCGAAGCCCCATACATTTAGGACACGTTTTATGCAGAATTGCACAGTGATAATGTTTGGTTTGTCTTACTTCTTCTCTAGAGGAATATTAATTACATTCATAACAACTCTCATTTAAGAAATAGTAATTTATTTGCTATGATGAATTTGAGTGGTTTGAAACTGAAAGGCAAATGAGTAACCAAACAAGATGTAAATAATATTTGTTTATTTATTTCTGCACAAACAATATATTTCAATCGTGGTGTATTCTCAACAGTTTTTCTTATTTCTGTATAACTAATTCTAATTTCTATATTATCACTAATTAATAACACTGAACTACTTCAAACTATACTACTGAAGTTGTTTCCCCGAAATGCATACTATTTTTATACCAAACGTGTGTCCCTTTCTTTATACTACTTTATTTTCTAAATAATCATTTCTGTCATTAAAGATCTGAACAGCAAATGTTCATTAGTATTTAATGTCAATCTTCTAATCTGCATTCTATAATTTCAATGCTTGTTTTGGAATACAACAATTTTTCTGAGTGTACTGTTATTTACTTTACATGTCAAATTTAGTCCTATAAATAGAACTGTCAAACAGTAAGAACTCAGTTATTGCTAATCAAGACATGTAATCTAGCCAAAAATTACTTTTAAATAATCTTACAAACATGAGAAAAGCTGTTATGTTTTGTAACTTTGCTAAAATAACTGTTTAGTTTGTAAACATAGAAATACATCCACGTACCCATGATAAAACTTTTGTGGCTTCACTCCCCGGTGCTGTCAAACAACTGCTTATATATGCAAACAACCAGCTCAGCTGTTGTCATCATCGACACGTGTCGTATATTCATTTTTCTTGCATATATTGTAAATAAAAGGAAAATGATCACCCAGATGAATTTGAAATATATGCTTGGGTATATAGGCTACATGTATTTATTGACAGAAAAAATAACAAGTAACGTTAAAGGTATATTAGCTGTGGTGAATAGTTATTTGACAATATGGGAATCAATTGGGCAAACATTACAACTGGTAGTTCAGTATAAAAATGACTAAAAACAAAACAGTAACATCTGTATGATCAGCAATAAAAAAGATTGACAGAAATAATATTCCACAGTGATTAATTGACCTTCCTGGAAATTGTCAAAATTGAAAATGACACCTCACACACGTGTATGGGACAACTGTATGATGCATGTGCAAACTATGGAATGTGTTTGGGTGTGTTGATAAACAGACGTGAACGTTCTTTACCAGGATGTCTGTGGTCAGAATGTATGTCGATATTAACATTAATATTTCAGGTTCCCCTACTTTTTTTTAAAGATAAATATATATATATTTAATGATATAATGACTGGTGTATTTAATCATTTCAAATGCTTGCATTGATTCAATATTAAATGATATCGATTTCAGTGCTATGCAATGCAAATGTTATTTGGTTTTTTTAAATGTTAATCTCAATAAAAAAAATGTATAAGCATAATTGTTTGAGTTGTATATAACTGTTTAGTTATGCAACATTAAGTCATACCTCTCATTTAAATAAGATGTGGATTGATCAAATATGGTCTCGCAATAA